>NEWO01000005.1:3893394-3912258 GCA_003013225.1 Phalaenopsis aphrodite
CATTTGTTCAATGCATATCTATTTTAATCAACTCCACTAACAAAAGTAAAATTGGTGTATAGATGGTTATATTGCTCCACATCTCAAGTTTAAATAATATATAACCATAATTTTTTTATTAAGAATAATGCAATTTGTTGTAATTTTATTCAATTTATCTTGTTAAAGTAGAATGAATGTACAAATAGGTGTATTGTTTCATATCTCATATTTGAACTTACTTTTAAAAAATAATAAATTTTGATGCGATAGACTTCATTTATTTCTTATATTGTTGTTTTATTCAACCTTTGTAGGTAAAATAGAACAAGTGTACAAATGAGTGTACAAATAAGTATATTGTTTCATATCTCATATTTGAATCATATGTATTCATGATTTATTATGATCATGATTTATTATTGAAAATAATGTAATTGATTTAGTATACTTCATTTATTCAATGCTTATCCATTTCATTCTACTCCTCTGACTAAAGTAGAATGAATGCGTACATGAGTATATTGCTCCATATATCAAGTTTAATAGTATATAATCATGTTTATCTCTTAAAATTGATTTTGATGTGATGGGCTTCATTTGCTCCTTACATTGTTGTTTCATTTAACTCTTTTGAATAAAATAAAATGAGTGTAAAGATGGGTGCACAAATTTATATGTTATTTCACATCTAATATTTGAACTATATGTAATCATTTTTTATTATTTGAAATAAAACATTTGATTCATTAAGTTGCATTTGTTCAATGCATATATATTTTGTTCAACTTCTCTGGCTAAAGTAGAATGTGTATATAAATTAGTGTATAGATTAGTGTACTATCTAATATTTAAATAATCTGTAATCATATTTTTTGTTTAAAATAATGTATTTTGATGTGTTATGCTTCATTTGTTTCTTGCATTACTTTATTTATTCAACTCCTATAGGGAGAATAGAATGTGTGTACAAATTGATGTACACATTAGTGTACAGATAAATGTATTATTTTATATCTTATATTTGAAACCAAATGTAATCATGAATTATTATTATAAATAATGTATTTAATTTGATAAACTTCATTTGTTCAAAGTAGAATGAGTGTATAAATGAATATATTGATGAGTGTATTGCTTCATAACTTATTTGTAAACAATATGTAATCATATTTTTTTATTAGAAATAATGCATTTTTGATGTGATAGACTCCATTTGTTCATTGCATTGGTTTTTTGTTCATCTCATCCAGACAAAGTAGAATAAGTGTACAAATGTGTGTATTATTTCATATCTCATGGTTAAACCATATGTAATTATGATTTATGATTGGAAATAATGTATTTTGATGTGATAAATTTCATTTATTAAATGCATATCTGTTTATTCAACTATTTTGGACAAAATAAAATAAATGTATATATATCTGTTGGTTCATATCTCATGTTTAAACAATATGTAATCATGTTATGTTGTTGTAAATAATGTATTTTGATGTGATAAGCTTAATTTATGTCTCATTTTTTTGTTTTATTCAATAGAAAAAGTTGTTATTTTAGGCCAGATTTTGTCTGCTTTTTCTTACAAGTAGATTCATCTAATATTTCTTATTTTATCATTATTTTTTTAGGGAAATCACTTCAATAATAGATACTTGTAGATGCATGCCTTCAATAGTAAGATTGATATGTGATTATATTATCCATTACTTTAATGAAGAAACTGAAAGCCTTCTGAAGGACCTAAATATATACCAAATCTTTAAGATGCCTACATACCAGCAAGAAAATACTCTTATAATATATATTCTAAGTAGTTGGGATATTGACATAAGGGCTTGAAACATTGGAGGAAAATGCTAAATTCGAATGTATAATATTTATGAATATCATGCTTGTACTAAGTAAGTCTACACATAGCCTCATTGTGTATATTATTCATAAATAATTTGTCCTTTTATTTAGATCAAATTGACATAAATGATCTATTTCCCAAGTTTAGTTTAGTCTTAAATAAATGACAAGATGTTTGTGCAACATATAACTAATGAAAATGTTCAAAAGGTTAAAATTTTATTGATTCTCATAATTTATAATCAGCATTGGTTGGTTAAGGAATTGAAATCTAGGATGACGTTTATATGATTCACTCCCAAAAAATTACACAAGCATATAATTCCTAAAGTTGTAAGAAATTTTCTTAATACATGCTTCACTAGTTCGTCATCTTCTTTTTAGTTATTACTTTTAAAGTTTTTAGTATAATTTTATTAGATTATTCAATTCGATTGTCAAAACACTTAATCAAGATAATGATGATACATTTGAATCAGATCATTTTATTGGTCGGTTATTACATGTAAAGGACTTTCTACTCAAATAAATAGTGTTGATTGTGAATTGTTTGTTTATGAATACATGAAAACAATTGTACTTAAAAAAGCCAATAATGTAACTAGCACGTAAGAATGATAGAATTTAGAGTTGATTTTGTTTATCATCTTTGTTTATAGTCTATTTCACTTCAAGGGTAAATATATATTTCAGTGTTGTGATGTTTGTGACAATCTACTGTAAATTTATAGTTGTGCCTGTTTATGACATATGTTGTCTAAAGGATAAAATGAAGTCTGATCTTGAGATGTTTGAAACACTTTATTATAGCTAAGTCTGGGAAGTTGTACTTAACATAGTATACAAATTTTAGGTATATTGCCCCATTTTCTGATGTATAAATCAAGAGTTTTGCAATTGTGATGTGAGAAACAATGTATTCTAATATTTTGCATTTTTATGTTTAAAAATTGATGTTTTTTTACTTGTTAACATGTTTTAGACAAATTGGTGTGTAGATAAGTGTACAGAAGAGCATATTGTCCCTTTCTCTCATGCATAAATAATGTTTTGATGTGAGTTGAAAAGACAATAATAAACGAATCAAATGTAGCTTATCAAATCAAAAATATTGTTTACAACAACAAAACATGATTACATATGACTTAAATATAAGATATGGAAGAAGATACCCCTTTGTACACCCATTCTATTTGGCCCAGAGAAGTTGAGTAAAACAACTATGCATTGAATAAATGAAGCTAATCAAATCAAAATGCATTTTCTTACAATAAAAAATATGATTATGTATGATTCCAATATAATATAGGGACTGATATACTCATATGTCACCCAATATGCTTGCTCAGATGAGTTAAACTAAAGAGTAATAAATAGAACAAATGAAGTTTATAGCATCAAAATATATTAATTTTTACAATAACAAAACATGATTTCATATGATTCAAACATAAGGTATAGACCAATACATACATTTGTACAACCATTCTATTTTGTTAAGAGGAGTTCAATATAAGAGCAATAAGTGGAACAAATGAAGTGTATCATATCAAATTATAGTATTCTCAACTAGGTTGAACTAGCGTGACCATGCCTAGGATTGAACGTGGTCAAGCCTCTACTAAAGGCGTCGCGGAAAGGGGGTCAACACGACCACACCCAAGACCTGGTGTAATTACATCAGGCTTTTTGTTTAGCTGGCATGGCCACACCACCTTTTAGCATGGTCATGCCAGCTGAGGGCTTCGGGCGCCTCCTGTCGTATTAAGCATGATCACGCTCATACCCCAATGTAATTATGTTAGAGACTCTGTTTGGACCGATCGATCGAAACGGTGGTGGTCAATTGGTCAAGTTGATCAAGGTGTTCTATCGGGCTGGTGTGGGTAGCCGATCGATGAAGGATGGTTGATTGATACGATCGGGTCGGTGGCGATCGATTGATCAAATAGACAAAGGTGATAGATCGAGCAAGCATGAGCGACCAATCAACGAAGGATGGTCAATCAATATGATTAAGCTAGTGACAGATGATCGATCGCGTGGACTGAAGATGGTCGAGCTGGTTGGAGTGTGAGGTCAATCGACGAAGGATGGTCAATCGATACGATCGGGCTAGTGACAACTAATCGATCGAGTGAATCAAAGATGTTCGATCAGACCTAAGTGTGCGGCTGATTGACAAAGGATGGTCAATCAATACGATCTGGCTGGTGGTGGTCGATCAATCGAGTGGAAAAAACTTGATTGATCGGGTCAAAGTGTGCAGCCGATGCTCTGGCCTGAACGATGAAGGATGGGAGGCTTTGGCATGGCCACACCTGATTTTGGCTGTGGTCACGCCAGAGGTTAGACATGACCACACCCATTCTAGGCGTAGTCATGTCGGACTCCATAAGGGTCGGGGTTTGGAAAAAAATTTCATAGAAGGGGTTTCGAGCCTTGTAGGGACTCAGGAGGATAAAAAATTAGCAGGACATGATCCATGAACATGTGTAGAGGTTGTAAATGCGCTCTAAGAGCTCGAGATGATGTTTTATGTGCATGTCACTGAGCAAACAACTCTAACATGAAATTCTTATGTCCGGGCCTTAGGCCTTAAGTACAAACACGTGCAAAGTAATTTTGTCAATGTTCTGTATCATAAGAACATTTGTATCTGCAAAACACAGCCCCATGATGCAAGAACGAACGTCAACACGAAGGACGCCAAAAAATGATGCTAACTAGGCAATGATCACCTCAGAGCATGACTAAGATTGTGCAGAGCCTAACTTATTGTGCTCGTAGAATTCACTTGAATGTCCTATGGGCTTCCTTAGGTCACAGTAGCATGTATGATTCCAATACAATCCCATATCACTCAAAAAGGATGTCCTGTATGTATTGCAACAAATGTGGATGCCAACATTGGGCTGGGTTAAGATAGGTTTGGTTGGCTTAGGTTGTGTTTGGTTGGGCTAGTTTGGGTAAGGTTGAGTTAGATTGGGCTAGGTTAGGTTAGGTTGGATTAGGTTGGATTGGTTGGACTAGGTTGGGCTAAGTTGGGCTATGTTGGGCTACGTTGGGCTAGGTTGGTTTAGGTTGAGCTTAGTTGGTTCGGGCTAGGATGGGCTAAGTTGGTTTGGGTTGGCTAAGTATGGTCAGGTTGGGTAGATTGTTAATTGAATGATCAAATGAACTCTAAATTTGACATACTTACAATAAAATCGATTGTCTCAACAAGAGAAATTTAATGAGTCTAGTTCACTTATATTTGAGGTCTTTAAGACCCACAAAACATTAAAAAAAAACCCATTTGATCATGGAAGTCAATAAGGGTTGCCTGATCAAGTGGTTACTGGAGTTATTTGTCAAATGACTAAATTCTTCTCCTCCAAAGTTTATAACTTCCAACGAATTTTTTCAAACTCCTGAAGTTTTACGTAGTATAAAATTATAACCCTGCTCTCTCAAGTGTGAGATGTGTATATTTATAATCACACATTTATAGTATATTACTTTAAGTGGATCAGACCCTATGATTTTTTTCCTTTTCTGAGTTTTTTCTATATAAAAATCAAGATGACTTCTTCTACAACTCTTCAATTATGTGTGTGTTTGTTGCATCTTCGTGTAACACAAAGACATTAATTTATTATTCTACTACCGAAAACTTTCCGGCACCCAACACTGCTCATCTTCAATCATCTCAGTCAAACACTACACTGTAGTAAAGCATAGATGTTGGTCACATAAAATCTGAAACCTTGTTAGAATTTATTTAACTAAATTGCTCTGCAACAATATAATACAACAACAACAACTGATCAATGAATAAAAGTTTGGAACAAAGAACATCTCAACTAATTAAACTCTCCAAAGAATCATCGAGGCTGCGACCCTTCGTTTCGACAGGGAAGAAAGCAACAACTATGGCCGATAGACCGATCACAAATTCAAAGAGAAGAATAGCTTCAGTCTGGTGGCAGTCATCCACCAAAGCTACAGCCACAAGAGGAGAAATAATTCCACCAATTCTTCCCATAGCACTCGCAGTTCCATAACCGCTGCTCCTTAGCGACGTCGGATAAAGCTAAGAAAATAAGTATGCAAATTTAGTCGTTAGACAAGCCTTAGTGACAGATTTCATTTTCATAATATATTAGAAGATGTATGATAGTAATTCATGGCCATGGGAGCCATTTTCTTCATACTCACCTCAGGAGCATATATGCACAGGCATGTCGAGCTTGCAGTGATGCATAATCGAGTACAGAACAGAAGGGCTGTCGTTAACCCTTCAGTATGAAGAAAAGCCAGAGGGATCAAGGAAGCGAAAGCTGTGAAAAGCATTATTACCATTGTAATCTTCCTGCCAAACCTATCAACCATCACAGCCAACAAAAGAAGCCCGGGCAACTCTGCAAATACAGCAAAGAAATATTTTTATGAATCTAACCAAAAGATTATTGAGAATATATGGAGAAAAAAAGCATTTTAAAAAAATTCTTTAACATTTTACCAGCGAAGCTAGTGATAAACACGTCCTTGTAAAGATTCTCGTCCTCTGTGTGATTAAGTTGAAGCTTTGGGGAAGTACATGCCATTTTTCCATCACTTAGTGCTGAAGTTAGCAAGACAATGCCATAATATGCAAATATGTTTCCGAAGAAACCAATCCAAAGGAGAAGAGTTGATCTGACTAATGTTGGGGACAAGAGATTGGACAGTGTGGTAAAAAATCCAAACTTTGATTTCATATTGTGAAGAACAGGAGTTCTATCCCTTTGAACTATAATCAAATGTGAGGTTTCAGGAACATTTTCTTCCCCATCAAGCTCCCCTCTGATGTCAGAAATAAGAGAACCGTAAGGAAGTGCCATGTTGTTTGTTATAGCCATCTTTTCTAGAACTTTGATGGCATCACTTGTTTTGCCTTTAGTGCAAAGGTATCTTGGTGATTCAGGGGTGAAGCTGTAAAACAAGAGGAGGAGGAGGACTGGCAAAGAAGACAGTGCAAGGAGCCACCTCCAACCCATGTTAGGCATGACTACCTGCAAATAACAAGTTTGAAATACTTAATCTTGACAAAATAGAAGAGATTTTCTACAGAGACATGGACTCCTTTATGTGGATATACAATTAGATTGGTACATAGGCATTGTTAATTTATTATGAAAAGGGATCAAAAAATTATGGTGTGATATTGGAAAAACAGTACTATTTTGATTGTAGATTTGTGCTGCTAACCATATTTCACTAGTAACACTTAGCTTGAATCAGCTTTGCATTAAAAGATAGTTCTATCATTGTGGAGTGCTTATTGCATTTGAAAATTTCTCAAAATATTTAGCTTTCTTGAATTAAATAAACACTTCTAACTGAGAAAAATAAATTTAGGGCCTCGGATTTTGGAGTAATTAGGTTAAGCTTAGGGTGGGCAATTGCTTATGCTGAAATTTAAGATTTCTCTATATATGATATAAATTTAATATTTTTCTATATATTTTAAGCAATTTAGTATTTTTGCTCGATCTCAGAAGATTTTTTTTTCCAATACCAAAAATATATTTTAACATTCATAATTTTGCCCACCCTTATAATTGAAGTTGGTTCCCCCAAGACTTCAAGATGGCAATGAAACAAACACCAACCTTCTTGACATTATTTCATTCTTCATTATACATAACAAACAATTAAATGGCTATCAACAAGCATCATGAGAACTAAGTCATCAAATAAGTTTCAAATTGATGAAAGGATTTCATCCTTAAGCCATTATTTCAATTTCATTGGTTTCATTAGTAAAGGTTAGGGTTTGTTTGGGGTGGCTTTAGCATTTTTGTAAAAGTAGTTGTACAACTATGGTAGAAAAAAATAATTTGTTATAAAGTTGGGGTGGGAATTATAATTTTTTTTGGAAAAGTCAGACAGTATCTTTTTTAGAGCCACTGCATTTCAACAAATCATGTTGAAAAAAACAGCTTTTCACCTTATAAAATTTTAAAAATCACCAAGAAAACAATTCCTAAAACAGAACTGCGGTGACGGTGTGAAACATAAAGCCGGCATAAAGCTATTCCCAATATATTATAATCACCGAGAAATGTGCCAAACATGAGCAAATTAATCTATTAGAAGAAGATTATAGTTGTATGCTATCTCTAGTCATAACTAAAAAAAATCATGATCTTTTAATTGTAGGGTTTAAATTTAACTCTAAGCAAAAAAATATTTTACAAAAAAAAGGTTTAGAGTTAAAACTTCAACACTTCTCACCATGACTCTCTCATGAACCCTAAATCCATTTTATAATGGAGGATTAGGGCATGCAAGTAAATAAAGCCAAAAGGCTAAATTACCCCTAATTACAATAAAAGCCAAAAATACAATAATAGAGGTTGCCTTATTCTCATATTTTACCTTCTAAAGGAGCTTGCTTTATAAACTCTTTTTGACTAGAGGTAATCATTTGATGACAAAACACCCTATTAAAACTCATGAATAGTTTCAAATATAAAGATATTATAAATTCAGAATCCTTAAGATGAGTTTATTTCATAATATGAAAAAAATCTTGAAATCTGAATAGAGAGCAGCACACAAATGAATAAAATATCTGAACAAAATCAGGCAGAGAGAACCTAAATTGACAATGGAAAAAAAAAATACCCAAGCAAGTGAAGCCTCAAGAATGGTGCCCAAGCTCCAACAGAAAGAAAAGATAGTCATCCATATACCTCTGTTGGTGGCAGGAACAAACTCTAAAAACCAGGAGAAAAGCACCGGTCCGCCCCCCAACCCAATTCCAACTAAAAACCGAAGGATGATGAAAGTACTGTAGTTGGGGGAGAAAGCGCTGAGAAGACCAGCTCCACTGGTAACCAGCGCAGTAAAGATGAAACCTTTTCTGGAAAATGCTTAGATGTATGAGTAATTTTAACAATTAGGAGTGCAATGTTATAATAACAGTTCATTCAAAGTCAAATACATGTGGGGTAGATGTTTTTAAAATATATGGATTTTAGAAATATAGAGTAAATGAAATATGGAAGCTAGTTTAAATGCAAATTTAATGCATTAGATTTTTTTTTTTTTTATGAACAAAATTTGGGGCAAGTCCTAAACAATAAAAACAATACAACTTTTTCTTATGTTTATTTGAAGGGGAAAGAGGATTCAATCCAAGAAACACCTACTTTCAAAGTCTTTACCAACTAAATTTGTTTTGGAACATGTTCTTAGTTAGATGAAAAATTTCAATAACCAAACTATTGGATCTCTGTCTACCAAAATTTCTCAATCTATTAAACATAGATTTCTTTTAGGGTTGTCAATTCGGGTTAACGGGTCGGGATTAGGTGTGACCATAACAGGGTCAACCCGAGTTTCTTTTATCTTCCATAAAATCTTTTTGTCATATATAACTATGTTAAAGCAGGCAGACTTAAAAAAAAAGGGTAAAATTATCCAACTGCAGGGCTAAAATATAAATAACAGAATTACAAGGGTGGATGGTAGAACCATACCTTCTTCCATAATTGTCTGAAATGACTCCCCAAGAATATTGCCCCAAAAGCATGCCAGCAAAAACGACACTAGAGATTAAACTCTCTTGGCGAGGAGAAAGTTTCCATTCGGATTGAATTGGAGAGCCAATAAATGAAAGAATCATAAGCTCCATTGCCTCTGCAGCATAACCAATCCCAGAATACAGAAACACAAAGAATTGGAACTTCCCAAAGCCAATTGAAACCAGCGCTTCCTCCACGGTGTACATATTCCTCTCATTTCCCATCTGCAAAATGTCAATTAATTAATACTAAACCGCATAAAATCTTCATTTGCACTGTGCGCGCTGTACTAAGCTTAAAAGCAACTCACACTGCAAGAATATACAAAAGAGATTGAAAAAACCAGAAAATGGTAGTAGCAATGGACTGAACAATCGAAATTTACTTTTTTTTCATCAAAGTAATTTGAAAAGACTCCAGCTTTCTACTCTCACTAGAGTTGGTATTGCTAGATTCTTCAATCTTAACAAAGCTCGAACTCATCATCTCAACTCATCTTTTCTTCATTTTAATCATGAAGATTCCCATTCTGAAGCTAGTTGGAGAAAGAAAATAAAAAAGAAACATTTTCAGAAAGGTTTTGAAGTTGTAGTACTAACCGGTGAGGCTTCTGCAAGAGCTTGAAAAATTCGAATTTGATGCAGAAAACCAAAACGCTGAAAACCCGATTGGAAATTTACAAGCTTTTTGCGTTATGTGTTTCTTTCACGTAAGCCTTATTATGAGCTTTCTAAGTAGCTAGCGTGCGCTTCCTTCTTCCCTCCGGTAGTAATAAAGAGGGTGGAACGGCCTTATCCATGAGAAAGCTTGTTCATATTCTAATTATAATATTATTATTATGGGATAATTACTTCAATAATATTTAAAAATATTTAACATTAAATCCATATAGTATTATTTAAAAATAACTCTTCAAATAGTCGGAAAATCATTTATTTTATCCTATAAGATATTAGTACTTTAGTATACTAACATCTCAAATGTAAAACAAATGTAGACGTAGTTAGTAAGTTTTTTTGGTCTTGTTATCTGCAGATAAACAAAGGAAAGGTAAAGTTTCAGGGTCAGAAATATGAATTTCAAGCACGTGTGCAGTTGTTCGGAGAAAATTTTGGACTTTTGGGAACACTTGCCACAATGAGATGACTAGGCGTTTAAGGCCTCGCTTGACGATTGCTGTATTTTATTAGAATGAGAAAAAAATGCCTTTCTGTTTAGCTTGCAGTGGGAAAAATTTTCAGAAAATTTCAATGCCCAAACGATACATTTCGTTTTGTCAGCTTTATGTTAAATGGAATGAAGCCTGAACACGTATTCAAACGAAGGCTAAGTTGGGCCCTGTTTCAATTTTCATGAATTTTGATATTTGAGTGAGAATTTGCAAAATGGATGGAAGAGGCTGCTTGATTTGTAAATAGCAATGTTTTGGGTGCAATGAATGTAAAAGGCCCCATAAAAATATTTTCCACAAACATGTAACTATAATAGGAGAACAAAATTTTACATGAAGAAAAAAATAACTATGAGATCTAGTCATAATTATCCATTATATATTTAAAGATAGAAATCGACTTTTCTCCAACTGGATAAGACGTGATTACATAAACATGAATAATTTTTTTTGTTATTTTGTTATTTCAATATGGGTTGATTAACATCAACATTAATTATATTTGTTACAATGATTAGGCAACAACTATAACAATATGAAGATGGATTTTCTAGCCAACCCAATAGATACAAATAGATTGGAGTAATCTTAGTAGAATCTTGGGTATTTGCTCTCAAACAAGATGAGAGGATTTAAGTCGCTCAAGATTTTGAAAATATAGTATTCAAGAGAGAATTATACTTAAGATACTCGACAATGATGGAAAAAAGATTTTCAAGTACTTTGTCATGTGCTTTATGTCCATTCTGTTCTGAGTAGCGAAAATTATTCACTAATTGATATAAAAATGTACAATACAAGTATTCCTAGAAGGCTCACAAAATAATAGTAAGTAGATTATCTTATGGTTTATAATTTATTAGATTACTATTATTTATTGTAATATAAAAAAAAACTGAACTAAAGTTATATATTGGAATAATTTAACGACAAAGTTTGTTTGGACATTATTAAACTTCCAAATGGTAATGATTTGCAGTCAATCACAAAATATGAAAAAATAATAATAATAGAGTAAACAAAGGTAAAATTGCAAAAGTTTCCGATCAATGAAACTTCGCTTGCATGATTCATCTTCTAATCTGCGGCCACAAATTCGCCTATGAACAGTAAAATTACTTCATATTTTTAATGGGTTTCTTCTTCATATGACACAATGGATTAGGCCACCAACTACAGTACTGTTAACTTATCATTGGATACTTGATTTGAGTTACTCCTAATCGAAAGAGAAATATTGGATCAAGCCAAAGGAAGATCTAAAAAATCTTTTTTTTTTTTTTTTCCAAAATGAGTTTTCTGTTGCGTGTTTTACTGAGTTGCCTCTTTTGTTGGATTAGCTAGAACAAAATCATGTAGTTCAAATATGTAAGCGGGTTTAAAATGTTTGGTGGGTGAATATGATAATAAGTTGGATGATGAAGCTATTGACTTTTGCATTTTTGTCCTGAGCCAATTTCCTTATCAGGTGAAGTCTTGGCGTACGTTCTGAAATTGTATCTAAATTAGTTTATAATTACCATGAGAGCTTTGTTATGTCAATAATTGGGGTAGTATGTATGTAAAGCATTGGGAATTTTAAATGACTAAATTCGGATATGTATAATATTTGATAGGCTTTCATGTTTTGTATGGATGTTTTTATATAGTTTGGAGGGTAAGATCCGTAAAGGAGAGTTTGGTCGTTTAAATGTTTGGTGAAGGTTCTGGAGGGCTTTTGTATGGGAGTGTTCGTTGGTTTGCCCTCACAATTCCACAATAAAGGAGAACACAAAATCTACTCACTAAGCATGCCAAATTTCATCAACATCAACATTGTAATTCAGAGTAGAAATCATACACAAGAGTCTCCCAATTGTCTCTTAAAGAAAACAAACAAAAACTTTGTATGCTTATCTCAAAACTCAGTATGCTTATCTCCTTAAGATCCAGAATTTGCAGATGAATTACACGCATAACCACAATCCCACAATCTTACAATCTCTCTTTAATCTTGCTTTAAAACTCCTAATTGAACTTATGTTGTCTTCTCCCTCCAAGTTCTTCCTTTTAGAATGACAGAAAATGTAAGAGAAGCCCCTCAAAATTTGTCATCCCACTTGTTATATTTCCTTTATTGAACTCAAATACCGATCTGCTCAAAACTATCATTGTTCAGCTCTGGCGCCTAGAAGCTCTATGGCCGGCGCCTAAGCGCCACTTACTTAAACATTTTGACTGAAGAACCGGCGCCAGGATTAACTTCAAGCAAAATTTTGTGTGTTGGTTTTTGACTGGTTTATATTGCAAATTGGTACGATGCTAGCATTATACTGCTGAGTGCTTTACTTGAGCATAGTTGGTAGGTAATTGGGGTTTTAATTATGTTGGAGTGGACAATATTAGTTGTTTGGAGTTTTGTGTGTGATTGGGTTGACTATTCTAGTGGAATGAGTTTCAATTTTTGGTAGTGTTGAGAGTTATTGGTCAGTTGTGTTTGATATTTTCAGTGGTAGATTAATTTTCTTACCGTTTAATATTGAGTAAAGATTATCAAAGCTTATGAGGTTTAGTTGGGTCTAATTCTCGTTTTGAAGGGAATGTATGATGGTGTAAGTCCATTCAAGATATAAAAAAAAATGTCTTCTTTATTGGTTTGAATCTCATAGACGTCGTGTTTTCTACTAGAGTTTTGAATGTGGCGAGTTATTGTGCCATTGCGGGGGTACCCACGGTGAAATGGTGGAGTTTATTCTTTAAATGTATGACTATGGATCTATTGGTGGATTATAAACATTTTGCTAGTGTTGCCCATATACAGGAGGATTGAGTTGAGATGGTTGATAGGATTGCAATGGCTGCATTATGATCTATTAATTTCCGAAGGATGTAGTCTGGGTTTGGTGCCTGAGATCCTGACTCTTTAAGGTGGGGATTGCGGGGAACAAGTGATTGCTCCATCCAAAATTGCTTTCGAGTAATTATATGCCTGATAATTATTGTTTGTGAGTGGGGACATTGCTATGTTTCATGCATGTATAATATTTGATACACTTTCCAGTTTCATATACATGCCCTTAGATAGTAGAAAGGAGGATTAGCTCGTAAATTCCATAAGGGTGAGTATGGTAATTTTACATTTCTAATTAAGTTTCTGAATGCAGCTTTTCATATAGTGTTTGTTGGCTTGTAATATGTAAACATCCTAAATTTATAATTTTATGTGGAAAATACATTTGAACAATAACTTACCGCCGAAGAAAACAAAATTTAAGTGCTTTTTATGTGAACCCGTCGAAGAAAACACAATTTAAGTGCTTTTTACGGGTTCACATCTAAATTCTACTGGCTCTTACTAAAAATAATATGTTCAGAGTCAAAACTTAAGCTACTTCCGGACAATATATGTGATATATTGAGGTGGAGCCCATTTTAAACAAATAAAAAAGAAAAAAATGGCTACAATTGTTCGCACTATTTTCTTCCGCCCCCCGACTCTCATACAACTGTTCGCACAGATTTTGATTACTGGAGAATGCAAATAGAGGACTACCTCTATGGGAAGAAACTTAATGTTCCGTTATTGGGGAAAAAACCTGAAAGGATGGATGAAGCTGAATGGAATCAGTTGGATCGACAGATTCTGGGGTTATTCGATTGACCCTATTTAGGTCCGTTGCACACAACGTCGTCAAGGAAAGGATGACTACAAATCTTATGACAGCCTTGTTAGGTATGTATGAAAAGTCATCGACAAATAATAATGTATATGTGATGAAGATATTATTCAATTTGAAGATGATGGAAGTTACGTCTGTTGTAGAACACCTGAATGATTTTAATACTATCACAAATTAATTATCGTATGTGGGAATTGAATTTGATAATGAGATACGTGCATTGATCTTGTTGGCTTCATTGTGAAATAGTTGAGAAGCTATGATGATGGCTATCAGTAATTCTGTAGGTAAATCTAAACTGAAATGTGAAGATATTCGTGATTTGATTTTAGCTAAAGAGATGCGTAGGAAAAATTCTGGTGAGATCTCAGGTTTGAGTTCAGCATTAAATGTCGATTCCAGATGGAGATCACATGACAGGAACTCAAATAGGGGAAGATCAAAATCAAAGAACAGAAGTAAGAGCAAGTCAATGTCTGGTAACCAAGTAACTTGCTGGAATTGTGACAAAATTAGTCACATAAAGAGGAAATGCAGAAATCTTAAGAAGAAAGAGAATGACAGTGCAAATGTAGTAACTGAAGAATAGCAGAATGCACCACTGTTGGCAGTTCATTGTTTTGTTGATGACTGGATACTAGATTCAGGGGCTTCCTTCCATACAACTTTCCATCGGGAATTGATGTGAAATTATGTTGCAGGTGACTTTAGAAAAATATATCTGGCAGATGGNTGGTAATTTTACATTTCTGATTAAGTTTCTGAATGCAGCTTTTCATATAGTGTTTGTTGGCTTGCAATATGTAAACATCCTAAATTTATAATTTTCTGTGGAAAATATATTTGAACAATAACTTATCGTTGAAGAAATCAAAATTTAAGTGATTTTTACGGGTTCACATCTAAATTCTACAGGCTCTTACTAAAAATAATATGTTTAGAGTTAGAACTGAAGCTATTTTCGGACAATAGATGTGATATATTGAGGTGGAGCCCATTTTAAACAAATAAAAAAGAAAAAAAAGGCTACAACTGTTCGCACTATTTTCTTCCGCCCCCCACCTCTCATATTTCGCAAACTGCTACGTTGATTCGCGTCGATTCACTCGCCCGAAGTCGCGAACAGGAGGCCAGCCGGTTAGGGTCTTTTGCGAAGCAGAAGAAGAAGAAGAGGACGCCAAAGGCTTTGGCTGATCCTCTAGTTGGTAGGAATTCGTTGAGGCCTTAAATTGGGGAAAAAAGTAATGGCAGCGGGTTCGATTCTCCCATATATTTCTTCCTTATTTTCTTCTTCTTTTGTGTATCTCGGTGTAGAGAGAGAAGAAGAGAGAGTGAGAAACTGAGAGACTTTCTCCTATAATTGTAAACGTGATTAGCTGGTGTGAATTCCTCAAGTAATAAAATCCTTTGTAACTCCGTGGACGTAGATAATTTGTCGTACCACATAAATCTGTGAGTTCCGCTGTGTATTGTTTTCTGGTGTTAATTTTCTCATTCAAATTTTTCACTTCATCGTCGATCGTTCTATTATTTTTAAATGTACCACAACAACTAATATCAGAGTCAATGACTGTAGATGAAGTGAATGTTTCATGGATCGAGAAATTTGATAGCACAGATTTTGATTACTGGAGAATGCAAATAGAGGACTACCTCTATGGGAAGAAACTTAATCTTCCGTTATTGGGGAAAAGACCTAGAAGGATGGATGAAGCTGAATGGAATCAGTTGGATCGACAGATTTTGGGGTTATTCGATTGACCCTATCTAGGTCCGTTGCACACAACATCGTCAAGGAAATGATGACTATAGATCTTATGGCATCCTTGTTAGGTATGTATGAAAAGTCATCGACGAATAATAATATATATCTGATGAAGATGTTATTCAATTTGAAGATAGTGGAAGTTACGTCTATTGTACAACACCTGAATGATTTTAATACTATCACAAATTAATTATCGTATGTGGAAATTGAATTTAATGATGAGATACGTGCACTGATCTTGTTGGTTTCATTGTCAAATAGTTGAGAAGCTATGATGATGGCTATCAGTAATTCTGTAGGTAAATCTAAACTGAAATATGAAGATATTCGTGATTTGATTTTAGCTAAGGAGGTGCGCAGGAAAAATTCTGGTGAGATCTCAGGTTTGAGTTCAACATTAAATGTCGATTCCAGAGGGAGATCACATGACAGGAACTCAAATAGGGGAAGTTCAAAATCAAAGAACAAAAGTAGGAGCAAGTCAAGGTCTGGTAACCAAGTAACTTGCTGGAATTGTGACAAAATTAGTCACACAAAGAGGAAATGCAGAAATCTTAAGAAGAAAGAGAATGACAGTGCAAATGTAGTAACTGAAGAATCGCAGAATGCACTACTGTTGGCAGTTCATTGTTTTGTTGATGACTATATACTAGATTCATGAGCTTCCTTCCATACAACTTTTCATCGGGAATTGATGTGAAATTATGTTGCAGGTGACTTTAGAAAAATATATCTGGCAGATGGCTCTAAACATGGTAGGAATATGAGATATTGAAATTGCACTTCCAAATAAGAACAAGTAGACTCTGCAAAAGGTCAGACACATTCCTGAACTGAAGAAGAACCTTATTTCTGTTGGGTAGCTTGCTGAGTGTGGACATTCAGTAGTGTTCTCAAATGACACTGGGAATGTTACTAAAGGAGCACTAGTACTGACTCGGGTTAAGAAACAGGTACGCTATATATGACTACTCGTTTAATTAACAGTGTTGATACTACTGTTGCAAAGAACACAACAAAGTTATGACATTGCATACTAAGCCACATGAGTCAGAGAGGTACGAAAGAATTTCATTATAGAGGTAAGCTACAAGAACTGAAGTTAGTTGATTTCAACATGTGTGAAAGTTGCATTATGGGAAAACAAAGGAAAGTCAATTTTTTGAAAAGTGGCAGGACACCAAAGACAGGAAAGTTGGATCTTTTACACACAAATATGTGGGGACCTTCTCCAGTGGCATCTCTTGGAGGCTCTCATTACTACGTCACATTCATTGATGATCATAGAAGAAATGTATGGGTTTATTTCTCGAAGCATAAATCTGAAGTATTTAGTGTGTTTAAGGCTTGAAAGACCATGGTTGAGACAGATACAAGCTTAAAACTGAAATGTCTGAGGTTTGATAATGGTGGTGAGTACATTGATGGTGGGTTCAAGGAGCACTTTGCAGCTCAGGGCATCTGAATCGAGAAGTCTATTCCANCTTTGCAGCTCAGGGCATCTGAATCGAGAAGTCTATTCCATGAACACCACAACAAAATGGTGTTGCAGAAAGCATGAACATGACCATTAATGAGCAGGCTAGAAGCACAGTGCAGGGTACAACAGATGTCAGACATATCACTGTTGTTATGTCAGGTATTTTGACAACTCCTATATCATCTTATTATTGCATGTGGATGATATGCTTATTGCAAGGGCTAGTATTGATGAGATCAATAATATGAACGAGCAGATGTCAAAACACTTTGCAATGAAGGATTTGGGAGTGACAAAACAAATCTTTGGTATAAGAATTGTCAAAGATAGAGTCAGATTCATGTTGAGACTCTCTCAGGCTGAGTATGTGAAAAAGGTACTTGGTAGGTTCAGCATGGATAAGACCAAATCAGTTGGCACACCCTTGGGAAGTCACTTCAGACTTAACAAGAATCAGTCACCCAAGTCAGAAGAGAAAAAAGACCACATGAGTAAAGTTTCTTATGCTTCAGCTATTGATTCACTTATGTATGTTATGGTTTGCACCAGACCAGATTCTGCCCATGCAGTGGGAGTTGCTAGCAGATGCATGAGTAATCCAGAAAATGAAAATTAGGAAGCAGTGAAATGGGTCTTGAGGTACCTAAGAGGCTCTTCAGAAAATTGCTTGTGTTTCTCAAGAAAGAGTTTAGAAGTACATTACTATATTGATGTTGATCTAGTTGGAGACATTGATACAATAAGAAATACTACAAGCTATATTTTTACTGTTGGTGGCACTGCAATATCATGAGGCTCTAATCTACAGAAGACAGTTTCTTTGTCTACTACAGAAGCAGAGTATATAGCAGTGTCAGAGGCTGCAAAAGAGATGATATGACTACAGAGCTTCTTAGAAGAAGTGGGCAAGAAGAATCAGAAGGGCATTCTCTATAGTGATAGTCAGAGCGTCATATTCATTGCCAGGAATCCAGCGTTTCTGTCCAGGGCTAAGCACATTTAGATCAAGTATCACTTCATACGATCATTATTGGATGTCGGACGGTTGTTACTTGAGAAAATTGGTGAAAGCTAGAACCTGTTGATATGTTGACTAAGGGTGTTACTCTTGAGAAACTGAAGTTGTGTGCAGCTTCAATTGGTCTTCTAACTTGAAGACAGGGGCCTTAAGTTACAGGGATAAAGGATATCACGTTTGAAGAAAAGGGGGACGTCGTTAGTGGAGGATATTAGTTTGACAAAAAAAGACTTTGTTTGTGTACCGGTCTCTAAGTGAGAGATTTGTTAAGGTGGGGCCCAGTTTAAACAAATAAAAAAAAGGCTACAACTGTTCTCGCTATTTTCTTTCGCTCTCTGCTTCTCATATTTCACGAACTGCTACTTCGATCTGCTTCGCC
>NEWO01000005.1:3919933-3951582 GCA_003013225.1 Phalaenopsis aphrodite
TACAAAACAGCATCTCATAAGCACCCAAATTGCACTTCGGCACCAGATTCTTGAAATGTGGAGCCAGTAAGTAATTAAGCATTAAAGCATTTTACATAAAGGCCCAATATTTGCAAAGCCTCACTCAAACAGCATCAACAATCTTGCATATCTATATAACATATATATATATATATATATATATATATATATATATATATATATATATATATCGAATGAAATCTCTTGGAAGAGAAACTGCTCCAAGGTGGCTGATTCATTCTTGATCGTAACGATAATATGATGCTGCATATTCTCATATTATCGACAATCATTACAGTTCAAAAATCTGGAGAAGAAAAAGCAAAAAGCTGAAATGAAGAAGAATCAGGCAGGAGAGACAGAGCTCTCCACAGAATCCTTCAGGTCCCGGCCCTTGGTATCAAAAGGGAACAAGACTACAGCCAGGCCTGTAAGAAATATGACACCTTCAAACAGAAGAACAGCTGCTAACAGATGGCAGTCATCCACCAAGCCAACCGCAACAATGGGACATATGATCCCGCCAATTTTACCAAACGAATTCGCGGTTCCGTAACCGGTACTCCTTACTGATGTAGGATAAATCTACATAACAGAAAAATATGAAGATGAACGGAGGTCAGTGACCCTTAAATTTAGATGAATACCACCCAATTCCTATGTATTTACATATTTACCGCCTAAGCTTTGCTTTTTTTACATTTATATTAGCCAAATCTTTTATATCAGATAAAAAATGCCACAATTGTAACTTCTAAAAAGTGAAATTCACCTTCTCATGCATAGGTAAGGGGGTATCTATGTAAAAATTAAAGTATAGCTGTTGAAGATGTAAATACATGAGCATTGAGTGTTTTGTATGTAAATATTCCTTGAAGTTATCATAGCTAAAGAGAATTCATGTGCTTCATTGTATCTTTCTATTTATTGCTTCAAAGGACAAGTCCACTTCAGTTTCAACACCTAATTTAAAGTTAAGGAGAGGAGTGTGAGTTTAGAGCTTTTTATCATTGAATCACCGCCCTGGAGATGTCTGCTAACAACTTTAGTAAATCTTGTAAATCTGAATTTACAAAATCCTGCGGGATTTAAAACAAAACTGAGAGGAATTGAGAAAAAATTAGATTTACTAAATTCAGGAATTAAAATGTCCTTTTTTTTCTTTTTGGTAGATTTAAGTTGAATAGATTTTTAATTCGTTTTTCCTTGCACAACTTTCATAATTGCCTAAGTTCTAAATTTCTTTTGTTCAACTAGTTCAAAATTTCATGTTTAAAACTACTAGTGCCATTCATATGGAATAAAGTAGTTCAAAAAAGACAACTAAAACAAAAATAAGACTGGAAACTAAATTTCAACATCAACACAGCATTAGGAGTTTGAAAAATGATTCCAACAGAAGAGTTGTGTTCTAGATGCTAACCTCTGGAGCATATATCGAAAGAGTGGTGATGCTTCCTGTTATACAAATCCGAGCCCCAAATAGAAGAGCTGTTGTAGTCAATTCTTTATGATGAAAGATCAATGGAAGCAAAAAACCAAAAGTTACAAATAGTAAGGCTGCAACTGAAAGCTTTCTACCGATTCTGTCAACAATCACAGCTGCTATAAGGAGCCCTGGAAGCTCTGCAAATTTTACAAATATAATGTTACTAAACAGCCCACTTAATGCAAACAACAAATCTGTTCAGCAAAATCCAACAAAAAGGAAGAAATACCATCTGGCGCCTTACCAGCCAAGCTAGTGATAAAAACATCTTTGTAAAGACGGGTTCCCTCTTTGGAACTACTATGTGATGATGACTGACATTTTGAAGTTCCATCACTTAACCCAGAGGTTAACAAGATAACACCATAATAGGTAAAAGCATTCCCAAAGAAGCCCATCCATAGAAGAAGAGTGGTTCTGATTAGTTTAGGTGATAGAAGCTTATACAGAGAGCCTACACACTTAACCTTAGCTGCCACAACTTCACCAAATGAAGTTCCGATCTTGCGGACTTGACCAGCATGAGCTGCTTGAGAGCCATCAATATTCGCATCAAGCTTGTCAGGCTCCGCCTTATGATCGGAGATAAGTTCACCAGTAGGAAGTGCTTTCTTGTTCATTCTAGCCATGATCTCTAAAATATGCAGTGCTTCAGATTTTCTACCTTTCATGCAGAGATACCTTGGTGATTCGGGAGTGAAGGCATAAAATATGAGCAACAGAAATGAAGGTAAAGAGGAAAGTGCTAGCAACCACCTCCAGCCTAATGTTGGCATGATTGCCTGTATATATACAGTTTAGAGCTGTTAGTTTTAAAATTATCAGATTTCATAATGTAAGTTATGATATTTACCTACTCTCAGATAAAGCATTTGTAAATGAAGTAACCAATAAACAAAGTAACTAGTTGGCATAGCATGGATAGCTGTTAGGCACTTAGAGGAGATGTTGGGACTCAAAAGTTAAATAAACCATGATAGTTTATAAGCCTTGATGAGTCATGGCTGCATTGAAGCTTGATAAGGAGGGTGCATTTCTAAGCGTGAAAGTAAAATTTAAATAATTATCTTAAAAAAGACTTGATCTTATATCTTAAAAAAAGGTTATTATCACAAACTCCTAATTGATGGCCACCAAAAACTCAAAAATAGATGCTACCAAAAAGTTTTAAATGAAGAGTATAATCACGTTCTAAGTGGAGATTATCATAGAAGTCCACAACAAAGGTTAGAAAAACCTTAAATAGTGGTTGATAATTAACATTAGACGATGGATACTTCATAATATAAAATTACTTAATCCTTATTCATGTAGCATCCACAAGAAAAAAACATGCAAGAGAGGAGAGGAAGAGAAAAAGAAAAGAAGGGTGCATTCACAAAAGAAAACAAGTTTTTTTTTTTCATGGTTGCAATTGGAGTTCTAACTTCTTCAAGGAAGAAGATGTCTAGCCCTCATCTTTGTAGTGACTATATTTTCTCTTAGATAGACAAAGTGGTATCGTTGTCATTATCTTTAATTCTATATAAATTGTAATTCTTCATGTATTTCTTTTAAAGCTTAGTGGATTATTTGATCTCTACATGGCTGTGGACGTACTAACTCAGGCTGTACCACATAATCTCTCTTTTGTAGCTACCCTGTGGTTCATCATATTTACCTTTAGGTTATAATCACTCTTTTCCTAACAACAGGGTATTTGAGTGAGACTATAAAAAGTAAAATGATCATGGCGTTTAAGAATCAGAAGTTTGATAGTGCAAATATATGTTTACTTTGGAGAACCAAGAAACATTGAGTATTTATCCAACAGGGCTTATAAAACACTCACGGGACATAGCAAAATGCCTGAAATTGCAAGTGAAGAAAATAAGACATAATGAATGAGAATATTCAATGATTCAGTTGTATTTAGCGGATGAGGACTTGACAAATGTTATAGAAAAAAAAACTGCAAAAGATTCATGACTCGTGCTAAAATCATTGTACGACAAAAAGCCTCTCAATAATTGTTATCAGAAGCAACTATTTGCTTCATGTATAAAAAGGGATTTTTATTAAATCATATTTAAATAAGTATAATTTCATTATATGAGATTCGAGGAATTTAGTAATGATTATTGATGATAAAGATAAGAATTATTTTTTATTATGCTATTTGCCTCCATTTTAAAAGTGCATACAAGATATCCTATTATAGGATCGTAATCCTAACATCATAAAGGTTGTCAAGAATTTACCTTTTTTTCAAAGTAAATGATTTGTAAATTCAAGGAAAGTGACAAATCATGTGATGGTTTATTGCAACATGGAATAAGATTCTATGAGAAAGGGTTCTCATCAAACCATGGTAGGGGTACATCTCAAAATAAGCTTGAAGAGATTAATTACTTCTATTATTAAAAAAATACAATTTTTTTTTCTTTTTTTGTTTTTTTGTAGAGAAGAGAGCAAAAAACAAATGAAGGTAAAAAAGGAGAAGTCAGTAAAAGCAAGTATTGTTAAAAATGTTCCTAATTAGGAAATTAATGATTTTTTTTTTTGTTATAAAAGATAATAGATATAATAATCAATAGATTTTGGACACAACAAATTCTAATCACATTTGTTTTAATTTAGGTATGTTTTTTACATATAAGCCAAATTTTGATGGCTATGTTTATATAAGCACGGCGCATTGTTTGTCTTGAAGGCGAATAGAGTTAATGAACTCTATATGTTGTAAAATATAATGTTATTTGTGGATGTGTTAGTGGTGAAAGATCTCGTAAATAATGATGATTATATTTTATATTTGTTATAACTCTATGTTTAGAGAGTTATAAATTATATGAGTAATCTTAGAAATCTCTTTTAATTTTTCTCTTTAATTAGAGAGATTAACTGCCTCTTATATTTGTTATTATTTCCTTCTTTGTCTAATGTATTCTGTTTTTATTGATTTCCTTACAAGTAAGTCTTGTAATAGGTATTTATACCCCTCTTTGCATTAATAAGAACAAGCCCTCTTATATTTTTCCATTGTTTTTTCATGGTATCAGAGCGTCTAATCCTCTGTGGCGTCTTTCGCTTTTTCTTTTCTTCCCGTCTCGTGAAGTTAGTAATTCGCTGAAGGCTGTAACTTGCGGCGGCTACAATAGCGTTTGATGCTCTGTGGCGTCGTCCGCATCTCAAAGTCCATCTCGAAGGCGGTAATCCTCTGTGGTGCCTTCCGCTTTTTCTTTCTTCCCGTCTCGCGAAGGCGGTAATCCTCTGAAGGCGGAAATCCGCAGTAGCGTCTTCCTCTGAGAAAGGATCATGTCTCGCTAGCAAGGATCGCACGCGTGGTTGACAAAGCAATTCTGCATCTCAAAGTCCTTTCAGCGATGAAGGCGGTAATCTTTTTTGTTTTGGCGGGCGAAGGCGATATTCTTTTGCTTCTGTGTGCGAATCTCGGGCTCGAGCAAACTCGCCGTCCTTCATCTCTAAAATTTCTAAAGTCACGTCTAGGACAAGCCAGCCTCTTCAACTATCTCAGTCCAAACCTCAGAGAAATACATCTAAAAACCATCCCATTCAGATCACAACAATCCGACTAAATGGAAATAATTTTCTTCGATGGTCATAATCTGTTCGCATGTCTCTCCGAGGAAGAGTAAAGATTGGCTATATCACAGGTGATACTAAACAGTCTGACGTGAATGATGTAACTTATGTCATTTGGGATGCAGAAAACTCAATGGTAATGACATGGTTGGTCAATTTCATGACTGAAAAAATAAGTGCAAATTATCTGTGTACTCTACAACCAATGAGTTACGGGACAATGTTTAAAAATGTACTTTGATCTTGGAAATCAATCCCAAGTTTATGAGTTGACCATACGACTTGGGGAAATTTGCCAAGGCGAGAATTCTGTGATAAAGTGTTTCAATTCCCTTAAGCGGATTTGACAGGACCTGGACTTATTCAACGATCATGAGTGAAAATCAAATGATGATGACAACCAGTATAGGAAGATAGTGGATATTGACCGAATTTTTAAATTTCTTGCAGGTCTAAACGTTGAATATGATGAGGTCCGTGGTCGAATAATTGGAAGAAATCACCTACCTCCGATTGGTGAAGTTTTTGCGGAGGTAAGGAGAGAAGAGAGTCGGAGACATGTGATGTTAGAAAAGAATACTGCAGGTTCAACCGAGTTCGTGGAAGGATCAGCGTTGGTTATTCCTGAAGCTCAAGTAAGCAATAAAACTTTTCACAACTAGCATGTATTAGACAAAAACAGCATGCACTGTGACTACTGTAAAAAGCCACGCCATACTCACGAAAAATGCTAGAAATTGCATGGTAAACCACCTAATGGTGGCAAGGGAAAAAAATTTGGTGAACATAGCACACCTACCGAAAATGAGGTTGAGTCACCTTCACTTGGTAAAGAGCAATTAAGTCATCTTTCTTAAACTGCTGAAGTCTTGCTCATCATCCAATGCTCCTATCGGTTCTATAGTACAAACATGTAGTAATCCTTTGGCTTTTCTAGGAAGAACCACTCTTTGGATCATTGATTCAGGAGCCTTTGATCATATGACAAACTTTTCTTAGTTATTTGATTCATATTATCCATGTTCCGATTCCGAAAAAATCAGAATTGATGATGATAGTTTTTCACCTATTGCGAGAAAAGAAAATATCAAAAATTTCAGAAAAAACTTCTTTGAAATCTGTCTTACATGTTCCAAAACTGACATGTAATCTTCTTCATGTTAGTAAATTGTCTAAAGATTCTGATTACTCAATTTTTTTCTCTCCTTCCAATTGTGTTTTTCAGGACCGAAACTCGGGGAAGATCATTCGAACTGCTAGAGAAATAAATGGGTTGTACTATTATGATGAAATTGATTTTGCAAATAAAACAACTCATGGATTAGGTTGTACAAGTTCAAACTTTGACCATAATCAAGTTATGTTATGACATAAGAAATTAGGGCATCTTAGTTTTTCATATCTCAAATCTTTATTTCCTAAACTATTTAAAATATTGATTATTCAAAATCTCATTGTGAAGCGTATATTTTATCTAAAAGTCATTGTGTTTCGTTTTCAATAAAATCATATTCAGTTTTAAAACCATTTTATTTGATGCATAGTGATGTTTGGGGCACATCCAAAGTTAACAAACTTTCTGGGAAAAAAATGATTTGTACCATTTATTGATGATCACACAAGAGTTCGCTGGGTGTATTTATTGGAAAAAGAAATTTGAAATTGAACAACGATTTTATTATTTTCTTTCACGTGATTGAAAATCAATTTCAAACAAAAATTAAAATTCTAAGAATGGATAATAGAACTTAATATTTCAACAAATATTTGAGAGCATTTATTTTGGAAAAAAGTATTTTGCATCAATTTACTTGTCGTGATACAATACAACAAAATAGTATTGTTGAAATAAAAAATAGATATTTACTTGAAGTTACCAGGGCACTTGTGTTTTCCATGAATGTTCCTAAATATCTTTGGAGTAATGCACTCCTTACCTCCTGTTATTTAATAAACAGAATGTCATCTCGAGTTCTTAAATTTAAAACACCTTTACAAATTTTAAAAAAATATTTTTCCACATATAGGATAACAGCTGATCTCCCTTTAAAAGTTTTGAATGTGTTTGTTATGTGTATGTCTCAATTGTGTTTCGCTCAAAACTTTATCCCAAAACTGAAAAATATGTTTTTACTGGTTATGCTTCCAATAAAAGTGTGTGCAAATGCTTTAATCATATCAAAAAGAAATTTTTTGAGAGCATGGATGTCAAGTTTGTCGAGGATCACCCGTTTTTTCTAAATAATTTTCTCCAGGGGGAGAACTTAGTTTAAGAATATAATTTTTGGGAAACTTTATTCATTTCTTTAAATAATTTTGATATGGAAACTAGGGTCAGCACTACTAATCATGTTTTATCAGATGTTACCTTATCAGAGACAGGGGAGAAGTACTTCCAACGGATCTTAATCCTCAACATGAGCTGAAGAAATTTCATAAAGTTACTACAGTCCCAGTTATTCCTCAGCAGATGTTCAATCACATATGCCGAATAATTACCCTACAACTCCGAGTAACATTTCCTCTACTTCCACTCCTGATCTTGATCTTCCAATTGCTTTCAAAAAAGGAATCCGAACAACCACGAAACATCCTATCACACAATACTTCTCATATGAAAAACTATCAAAAAATCATAGAGCATTTGTGTCTAGGATTTCTCATATGCTTGTTCCAAGAACTGTCCAGAAAGCATTAGGTGAAGTGAGTTGGAAATTAGCTGTGATGGAAGAAATTAATGCTCTTAAAAGAAATAACACTTGGACAGTCATTGATCTACCTAAAAAAAAAAAGACGGTTGGGTGCAAATGGGTGTTCACGATGAAATTTAAAGCTGATGGAAGTGTGGAGAGATACAAAGCGAGACTAGTAGGAAAAGAAAATACTTAAACTCATGGTATTGATTACCAAGAGACTTTTTGCTCCTGTTGCTAAAATTAACTCTATTAGAGTACTTCTCTCTTGCAGTTAACTTCAAGTGGCCACTTCATCAATTTGATGTAAAAAATGTGTTTTTAAATGGAGAATTGCAAGAAGAAGAATATATAGACCTACCACCCGGATTTGAAGAGAAATTTGGAAAAGGTAAAGTATGCAAATTAGAAAAGTCTCTGTACGGGTTAAAACAGTCTCCTAGAGCTTGACTTGAGCATTTTGGCGATGTTATCAAAAGACATGAATTCTCTCAAAGCCAAGATAATCACATTTTTTTTCAAACATTCCATCAAAGGAAAAGTAGCCATTGTGATTGTGTATGTACATGACATAATCATTACAGGGATAATCCTCTGGAGATTAACAACTTGAAGAGGAAACTTGAAGCCGAACTTGATATTAAGGACATATGAAAGCTGAAATATTTCCTTAGAATGGAGATTGCAAAACCCAAAGAGGAAATCTTTGTCAATCAAAGCAAGTATGTACTTGATTTACTCAAAGAAACAAGAATGACAAGTTGCAAGGCAGCAGATACGCCAATTGAGCCTAATAAAAATTAAAAATAACAGCAGCTAATGAGGTAATGGACAAAACACGCTATCAAAGATTGGTAGGGCGACTAATCTATTTGGCTCCCACTCGACCTGACATAGCATTTGCAGTGAGTGTTGTGAATCAATTCATGCATTCACTTGGACCTACTCACTTCGAAGCTGTATTCAGAATTTTGAGATATCTCAAAAGAACTCCTGGAAAAGGACTTTTGTTCCAAAAGAGAGAACATCTTCTAATAAAGGCTTACATAGATGCAAATTGAGCAGGAGATGTAAATGATAGAAGATCCACATCAGGTTATTATACCTTTATAGGCAGAAATCTGGTTACTTGGAAAAGTAAAAAACAAACTGTGATAGCAAGTAGTGCTGAAGTAGAATTCCGCTCGGCGGAACATGAAATCTGTGAAATATTATGAATAAAAAGACTCCTGGAAGAGTTGAAGATTCCTATACCAGCACCTATTAAAATTTACTGCGACAACAAGACTGTAATCTCTATAGCTCATAATCAAATTCTACATGACAGAACAAAACAAATAGAAGTTGACAAACATTTCATCAAGGAGAAGATAGATAGTGGTGTGATATGTATGTCCTACATACATACTGCTAGCAAAACAGCAGATATTCTAACAAAAGGCATTTTCAAAATGCAACACGAGAATCTGGTTAGCAAACTTGCCATGAGTGACATCTTCTTGTCAGCTTGAGGGGGAGTGTTGAAAGATCTCGTAAATAATGATGATTACATTCCATATTTGTAATAACTCTATATTTAGAGGGTTATAAAATGTATGAAAAATCTTAGGAATCTCTATTTATTTTTCTCCTTAATTAGAGAGATTAGTTGTCTCTTATATTTGTTATTATTCATTTTCTTGTCTATTGTATTATATTTTTATTATTTTCCTAACCAGTAAGTCCTGTAATTGGTAGCTATAACCCTCTTTGCATCAATAAAAACAAGCCCTCTTATATTTTTCCACTGTTTTTTCAGTTAGATACAACAACTATGATGATAATTTATAGAAGCAATCAAGATGCTAAGAATACAACGTTAAATACCAGCAAAGTGGGAGCTACAATTATTGATAATTCAAAGAAAACAATGCAAAATAAAATTTGTCAAGTTCGGGCTTCCAAAAGAAAACTAGGCATTGCATTACAGAAAAAAATTTAAAATAAAGATCAATATAATAATAAGCCAAATTTGTCAAATTTTCCATTGATGAACTGAGATATCATAAAACCTTAGCTACCTTCATGACTAATAACATAGTGCTGCTTCTTAGAGAAATATTCAAACATAATCATTAAGCTAATATGTTGAAAATTTCAAAGAGCCAAAAGACAAAAGTGAGTGAAAATGGCAGGAAGAAGAAACTATGTCATGATGCTCTTCTTTTTTTTTTCCTTCAAGTTGGTTAAAGTGTCCCGCTTTCTTGACTAAAGGAAACACAGAGTTGAAAAATAGCACTAGTGAGACAAAACATAAAGAAGGTTTGATTTATCAATTTTCTGTTTCTTTAGAAGTTTTATGATGTTTATTTTTAAATTTTGAAAGAAAGTTACATAAAAAGTAATTGAAGAGGAACAAACAGAATAAATTCTCAAGAAGTGGCGAAAAAAGGAAGTTGTGCAGGATTGATGGAAGTTTATTCCTCTATGAGCTCGGCCTATTAAAGCAATGAAGTATACTTACCGAGGTTGCAATTTACTAAGTCTTTTGTACTACAACTAAGGATTGAGGAATGATACCTGACCGAGCATGAACCACCCTATTAAATAAAAAAAAAAACCAGTAATCAAACCATCCAATAGCGTCAAATTAAGTGAAGATAAAAAATTATCCATTCGATGAGGCACCATCAAGAATAACTAAGGTCAACACCACTAGACTGTTAATCTAAAGGGTATCCATAAAATTGATAAGCCAAAGAAAAATTAAATGCTTTTGAGTCAACGTTATATATTGGTTTTACATTTTCTATCTCAAACCAATAAAACCAGCATGGTGCTCATCTTTGAAAACCCAAAAAAGAGTGGAGAGCAGCAGCCTCCCATTTCTCACATGGAGTTTCTCACAATGCATTGAAGCTGTGACATCACAGCTCTACTTTGCTCACGTGGAATAAATAAATGCCACTTCTTCAAAACAGAACAACTAAAGAAAATTAAAACAAAAGGCTAAAAAATATGCTTCCCAAAGAGTCCCAAGCAAAATTAGAAATCTCTCGTAGCTGCAAACAGGTTATCTGATTTAACCACTTTTTATAATACCATGGAAAAAAGCTTATGCTGATCTACAAGTATTAATCTATTAAAGAAAAATAATAAAAAAATTATCGAAAGAAGTTTCTTGGTGTTGGAAAGGAACCATACCCATGCAAGAGCAGCCTCCAAGATTGTGCCAACACTCCAGAAAATAGAAAATGCCGACATCCAAGCACCTCTATTTGGAGCAGGAACAAACTCAAGACACCAGGAAAAAAGAACAGGTCCTCCTCCCAATCCAACACCAACAAAAAAACGAAGGATAACTAAAGCAATGTAATTTGGGGAAAATGTACTGAGAAAACCAACCCCACTAGTCACCAGTGCTGTAAAGAGGAATCCCTTCCTGCAAAATTAGTAGATGTAAGGGGGGAGATAAAAATTTAAGGAGCATTTTTCTTTTGGGGCATTTACATGCATGCCACCCAATTCAAATTCCAATGTATTTACATATCTAACACCTAAACTTCATGTTTTACATTTATACCACCAAAATCTTTCAAATCACATAAAAAATACCACCATTTTGACTTTTAAAAAGAGAAATACACCTTTTCAAGCCTAGGTAAGGTGATATGTATGCTAAAATTGAAGTTTAGTTGTTAGAAATGTAAATACATGGGAATTGAGTGGCATGTACGAAAATCTTCCCTTTCTTTGTCTCTTTGAGAAAACTAGAACAGTTAAGAAGTGATAATCATTCAGAATCAAATTCAGAACAATATATTAGAGAATCCACACGCATGTTTCTCTTCATCGACAAAGTTGTAAGGTATCTACCATAAGGAAAAACCCAATGTTCCCATCTGCACCTTTATCATCACACAGTTTTTTTTTTTTTTGCGCATGAATAGAAGTGGACTGCAATAACTTTATCTTTTCTTTAACCCTCACTTATTAAAGACAGATGCTCACAACCCCAGCAGCCACTCAAATAAAGTGGGAAAAGGTATGATAATGACCAAAGTCATCATCAACCTTAAACTTAACAGAATGCAAGTTATTGAAGCAAACAAAGCTTTAAGTGACCTGTCTGTGAAGCAATTCTTACTATTAAGGATTTTAAAAATGGATTACTATTTTTTGCTAAAATAGAAATCCAAACTTTTCTTCTCCGATTTCCCTTCTCTGACAGAAAATAGGTGAAGATCTGTTTTAGAAAACTTACATTCAAAAAAATCGAAAAGTATTATTTTTTGGTACATTTAACAGGTATGAACTTTATTTTATTTGGAACTTCTTGCCCTTCCACCCATCAACTTCTCTTTATAACTTTTTGTATAAAGCTTGATTTCCCAACAAATACATCATCTTGAAGACAACATAAAAAAACCCATAAACAGGTGTTTTGCAAAAGTACCCAACTGTTTCCTTGAACATTAGCATGTTGAAACTATATCCAAAAATCACCTATAACTTTTTACATATATTAAATTAAAGCTCTATCTATCTTTTGCAAGCCTAGATTCTCAAACATGATTTAGCACATGAGGAAGCAAATTTACAAAGAACGATGGAACAATTATTTTGGAAAATTATTACCTTAAAATGCAAAATTATTCACAATGCTAGATCTATTTATCAGAATCAATAAAGCATTTACAATAGAAACAAAATGAAGAAATTCTAGCTTTGCGAGGTGCAAAATAATGACTTGCCTCCTTCCATAGTTGTCAGAAATTACACCCCAAGAATACGCTCCCACAAGCATGCCAGCAAAAACAACACTTGAAATAAGACTCTTCTCATGAGGAGAAAGATTCCACTTTGATTGAACAGCTGAACCAATAAAAGATAGAATCATCACTTCCATTGCTTCTGCAGCATAAGCCACTCCAGAATAAATAAGCACCAGGGTTTGGAACTTCCCAAATCCAAGGGAAATCAGGGCATCATCTACAGTATACGTCTCCGCCACTTCTCCCATCTACAAAAACACAAGTAAAATCAATAAAACTTCACCATTCAGATTGGTTTTCTTCAACCTATGCATCAGTATCACACCAATGCAAATTAACAAAACACATGAAAATCAAGCAGCTCCATTAACATGCATGGATTCAGAGCCAGTGAGAACATCAAATTTCATCTCTTATTCCCTCCTCGACCTCGAAACTTCTCATTGATCCATAAATATTCCGATAAAAACTCTAACAATGAATGAAATTTACATTTTACTTCTCTGATAAATAATTCTGTAAGGGTGCCGAGATTGGCTTACGCCATTTTTTAGGAGATATCATCAAAATGTTTGACAATCTAAAAGAAAAAACAGAGGAAGAGCAAATTCTACATGAAATCCAGAAAGGGATGTCAAAAACACATTTGCATGAAAGAACAAACCCTGCAAGTGTAAGAAATAATCCTGAATCCGCGATGATTGTAGCTAGAGCTGCCAGATTTAGCAAAACCCTGCACAGTTCTCTCTCGAGCTATGGAGCTGAGCCAACTCCTTCGGTATTTATTAGTGTTGTCATCGCCATGGTAGCCTATAGGAGAAGCAGTGACGAAAGGGGCCGCCTTATGGCCGGAAATGTTAACTAGACGGACTAACCCAGGCTACAAAAACGGCTATACATACGGTTACATGGTACCGTGTGCCGCCTGGCGCGTGTGCTGCATAGCTGTAGTAGAAAGCAAAAAGGAGATTGATGTCATTTGGAATGTGTATGCCATCTTTATGTCATATGTTCGTAAATAATTAGATTTTAATAAAATTTATAATTTTAGCATCAAAATTATTATAAATATTTTTTAAATTTTAAATTAATGTAAAAAAATAAAAACAAAATTTATTTGTTTCTTACAAATTTAGATAAGAGATAAATAATCAAATATATGATCTGAATATTTTGAATATTAAATATCTTTACTTTAAAAGATTTTGATGTGAAACGTATTGAAAAGAATTTTTTGCTTGCGCTGAAATTGAGATGATGACAATGTTCCTTGTCGTTTTATACTTGAATTTCATAATGTAGTCGCTATGGCTAACATTTCATATTTAAGAATTTGTGATGTATGATTGTTGTCAATTTTGCCATTAAAATTTCAATCGATCAACTATATAGAATCCATGTTATTGAGTTATATAAGATGTTGAATCCGTCCAAGAATCACACATAAAGAATAGATTGTGAAATGGGAGAGAGAGAAGAAAGTGCACGGTAATGAATAATAATTTATATGTCATCAACAAATTTTCATCATCCAACAGGTATCTCGATGCATGACACATATCTTGAAGCATGACACGTATGTCAAGATAACTTTTTGAGCGAGAAATATTCAAATTTTTGATAAAAAGTCGTCTAGATGTATGATTTCACCAAACTTATAGTTAAATTGATCGTCTTAATGAGACGGGCCCAATGATACCAAAATTGGCCCAATCCGAGTCAAATTGAGGCTCTATCAATACATTAAACAACTTTTGGACGGCTTACGAGCATATTTGGAAGTTCTAGGTCTACATTAATTACACCTAGAATACTATAAATGGAGCCCTGCCTCTCTCATGAGGAGAAGAGAGTTTGAGATATGATGAAGAGCTTGAAGCTTTGAGAATGAGCTGAAGTCCAGCACCACCATCTCAGACCATCGTAGACCACCACTGACCTTCGTCGACCACCGCAGATCGTCATCGACTTTCGTCTATCGTCGTCGATCACCACTGACCTTCGTCAACCACCGTCGACTGTTTTTTATCACTGTTGACTTTCATTGACCACCACTGACCTCATTCAACCACCGTCAATCGTCGTCGATCATTGTTAACCACTATTGATCACCACTAACCAAAAGACTTCAGTCGCTATCGTCTATGCCCGTTCCTAGTAATAAATTTATTAGCACATTAATGTTGTAAATTGGGAAACCTAGTAACCATTTCCCGCTCATGGGATTAGTGGTTGCAACTGTAATCATCTTCTTATAGAGAACTCTTCAGCTCTGTCAGACCCCATAGTTTTTTTCTTTCCAGGTTTTCCACATAAAAACTTCTGGTGTCATTATTAGTTACTTTTTTTCTTTTCTAAGTGTGTCTTGAATCTTCATTTCACGCTAAGACGATAATATGTTGCTCTGCTACCACGAATTTTATAGCACACATCAGTAATAGTAATCATTGATTAGCTTTTTCTAAGGAAGTGATTCTCTTATTTATAGAAGAGGGAGAAGAATATATGAAGTTGCATATTTTTCTCAAATTTAATGTCTTTGTTACATAATATTTTGGGTATTTTGCAAGTATCATCCACCCTTGATCGATTGAGATCAGATAGCCTTGGCTCAATTAAGACCAATTTGTTTGAATATGTTGAATCAGGGAAGTCGGTTGGTTTTGAACTGTGTTCTAGTAGGTCGAACTTGGCTCAATCTGCCAGACTTAACTCGACGGTTATGCTAGTCCGGCTATGCAGTATTAATTCTTGGACAAGGAACTCTGGTCGACGAAGTAAGGCAAGGCTATCAGACAAAGAGTAAATCACTGTAATCTGATAGGTAGCTTACTCCTTGATCATGTGATTTTCGGGATGCTCTTTTTAATTATGTTATGACCAGTTCTAGACTTTTGATGAAAAATCTCAAGGGTGTTCGTGAGATGGTTGATGATGACAGTCTCTTCCTTTGTGTCAGGTTGTGGCAAGAGTCTACTTGGTGACTCTACTCAGCTCCATTAGCATTGGTCTTTAGTTTGGATGGCATGCATTCGGTCGGCCTCTATCCCCGATTCAGGGGTTGTATTTAGTTAATCAAGTCCTTTGGCATTCCTCTTTTGAACCTTTAGTTTTTTGCTCGTGGGCCCTGTGTCTTCCGAATGTAAGCCCTTTTCCTTCCACCTGTGGACCCTTGAACTTCCACATATGGGCCCTCCTTAGCCGTACTCATGTGTCCTTCTATTCATTGGATCTCCTCTAGAGTAGTGTTGATGTGTTTTTGGCGTGCATATGTTAAGTTGGATTCTTTGGTTGGAGACTATGTTAATGATTGATATCATATCCTATAGATGCCTTAGCCTAAGCTAGTCAATCAAATAAGCTCATTGTTTGAATCATCCAATTAATGCATGATTAGGCAAGTGCATGATCTAGTTCATCAATTTTATAAGAATTAGAAAAATTATGGTATAATTAAAAAACAATTGAAATATTCTCTCAAAATTTATAGTTGTCTCTCAACTCTAACCTTTTAGAACATCTTGAACATTTTGATTGTGAGAGAATTCTAAAGTTTTAACTACCACTTGAAATTTTTAACGCTTTATCCTTAAATTTTAAGCTTTGCTTTGTTTTACTCAAATCTTTGAGAAGAAGGTTGAATTTATCCACCTTCAACTGCGTCAAAAATTTTCTTATGTTGCTTTTAAGTTGTGTAATTTCCATCTCAAGAAAGAGGAAAAGCCCAACCATCTTTAATAGACTCCTTGAACTTAAAATACCACATTATCCCTACCATTAGCTCATGTAATCTCCAAAAAAAGATTATATTGATTAAATATTTCTCACTTTTATGATCTTATTACATCATCCCATTCATCATTATTAGGTCATCTACTTCTACTCTAGGTGATGATCCATCATGATCACTTCAATCACCTATAGGACTCTCTTATGTCACCTTGTCAACTATATATAACTTATGTCATCTCAAGCACCTAAAGAAGAACCAACCTAACTATACATGGAACTATCAACATTTTTCTAATTGTATGTTTGTCACCACCATTTCATGTCAAATTTAACTCTATAATAATAATAATAATGTCATAGAGCCAAAAAAAAAAATCAGTGGGCGCACAGGATGCTTGTGAGTTGGTGGGAAAGTGAGCTAGTGCATAGGTAAGAAATTAATTACTAAAAAGTAGAAATTAGCAGTCAATAACTTCACATGTCAAAGAAAAATCATCATCACACAAAGTGTTAAAATATATCATATGTAAGGAGACATCAAATCATCATTATATTGATAAGGTTATCACCTAGCAAGGACTCATCAAGTTAGTATGACATAATAAATAATAAAGTAATTTCAAAAGTTGGTGGCTTGTGTAGTACTAACATAGATTGGAATGGTGTTAACAAACATGATGAACATGAATTACAAAATGACTTGAGTTATAGAATTGAAGTGTTAATAGATGAAATGGTGGTTATGTTGAGTTTTTCACTTAATGAGTTAAGAACTTATGATGATAATGGAATCCTCTTGAGATAAAGACCTCATAATTAGAAAGTTAAAGCCCATTTCCTAAAGTACGAAAATACTCCTACATAAAATTTAGGGACAATATGATAGGAAGTTAACCCTTCCTTGCTACATTTTGAGAGAATGATCGTGAAAAGAGCTTATTATGTCAATCTCTTTGCAATAAGAAAAGCAAAAGCTTGAAGTATATATAATTGAAAGGTGAGTGGGAATGTAGTATTAAAAGTATATATTTCTCATGATTTAGAGAAATGTAAGGTCAGAGGTTATATTCCTAGAGCTAGTAACTTGGTGTTAGAAAATTAGGTTTTCAAATTTTTGGAACAAAATCTCAAAAAATTGATTTTGAAATTAGTCTCATGAAAGCTATATAAGGGTGTCATCCTCTCCCTTCTATATAAGGTGGGTGATAACATGAGTATGTGACATGATGCAAAACCAACATGATGGCTAAGGACAAGGTTAAAAACAGTTGTGCATCAATAATTTGGTTATTCATTATGCACAACTCTCCATACAAGGGCATGGATATCTCTACAAATTTATTAAAAAATACAAAAAAAGCTTAATTTAAGAGTGTTTGGTAGTTAGGCTAGCCACACCATTGAAGAAAGAAAAGATATTCAATGATTTCTCGATTTTAAAGTCATTCTTACATATTTATAAGACCTAATTCTAATTGGTCTCATCCCTGATCTTACCCAGTTTCATCCTGTTCAAAGTTGACATTGTTGTTATTCCTACTCATCCTCCACTTTAATCCTCATTGGTTTCACTTAAACCCAATCAACCTCTTTCCTCATCTTCCTCATCTTACATGGTCTTGCCTCTGATCCTAGTTTGTCTTAACTTATTCTAGCAGGCCTAGTTCCCAATCTTACTCTGGACTCCATTAAGCATCCAATAAGATCCGTTAACAGGGTGCTAGATGATGTAAGTAGTGCAAACCTAGTTCCCAATCTCTCTCTCTCTCTCTCTCTCTCTCTCTCTCTCTCTCTGTCTCTCTCTGTGTGCATCCCGTCTAACCTACAACGTATTGCAAATAGATAGTTTCTCAAACAAAAAAGAGTTGCATATAAAACTAAGAAACTTCGTTGCTATATTTATAAGAAAAATACCTAAAAATGCATGATTTCAATCAAATTGATTTATTTAACCTATAAATAAAAGGATCATAATTTTTCAAACTAAAATAAAAAATGAGCAAAATTTTCAACATGCATCAAAAACATATATTTTGAATAAAACATTAGGAAAAAAACATAATAAATTTCGGCCTTAAATAGAATAAAATATTTACATAATAAATATGATATAAATTAAACAACATCTTAAATTAAATGTTTTAAAGCCTTCATAAGCAATTTTGTAATTCAGTCGGCTTAATTCATGAGTCGATTTGAGTTCAACTCGAACAATGAATCTTGACCCTAGTTTCATAAGTATTCAAATTTAAGCCAATCCCTATTCAGCTAGATTGTGAAATAATTTGTTCGAAAATTATTAAAATTAAAAATGCTTTAAATAAAATAAATTTTAAATTTTGAATTACAAAATTAATAAAATGATTTAAAAAACTTATATCTTTTTTTTTTAATTTAATTAATTATTTTATCTTATCTCCACTAATTTTTTATTCCTTTCGTATTCTATCATAACAATTATTTAGATTAAGGTCAAAAAGCTTAAGCTCGGGCTGGAATTAGACTAAACTTTTTTGCACAATTTGTGAAAGGCAGCTTATCCTGCTTTTCTTTCGATGGTGATCAGGTTGGCCTCTTTCTTTTAAGCCACTCAACGGCAGGCACACTATAAAGTATGACCGTCAAAAAAGCTCTTTGTTCGCGAATAGCTCGTGTTTGGCTCGTTCGTTAAGTAAACGAGGCGAACACGAATAAATTTTTAAAGCTCGAATTATAAACGAGCCGAACACGTACAAATCCTTGTTCGCTCGTGTTCGGCTCGTTCTAGTTCGAAATAAAAAAAAAAATTATATAACAATATATTACATATATTATTTATATAAAAATATATTATATATATTTATGTCTAAGTTTAAATCATAACACCTCATGTGGCAATGTGATTAGTAAATTCTTTTGTATGTATTTGATCCAGGTTCAAATCTCACACTTTACATCTATATTTCTCAATTTAAGTTTAACGAGCCAATTTCGAACCGAACACGAGCCGAACGCGAGCCAAGCCTGAGCTCGCTCAAGCTCGTCTCGTTTACAACCCTACTATAAAGAGTATGCTCCTAAATTCAATCTTGGCACCTTTAAAAAACATCAAAAAATTATATATATAGATAGAGAGAGAGAGAGATTGTATAACCTAAAAAGTCCTAATGACAAGTTCAAAGTACGGGACAACGACAAACATATGATCTAATCAAAATATTGAAACACATTCAGGAAAACATAAGGCGGAGAAATAGAGTCTCATCAACTCGGTAAAACGGTTCGACAAAATAGCACAACCGAGTTCAACCGACCCGATTATAAAATACTTCAAGTATTGACTTGCCCAATTTCTCAAGTAAGTTGCTTAGTTAGTTTGACAAATTAGTTTGTCTAGTTAATTCCACAAGTCTAAGCCACATCATCAACTCCTCCCTATCTTGTGCAATATGCTCCACTCATAGCTACATAATAATCCTACTATGATGCATTTATCTCTTTCAGTGTAGCCACTCGTATATCCACCCATGGTGGGGAGAGGCTGACCCAAACTTATAAATAGGGGAGGTTGTCCCATCTTCATAGTGGAGGATTTTTTTTTTCTTTCTTTGTTTATTGAGTGGAAGAATTATATGGGGCTTTCTATTTTCATCTCCTTCTTTGAGATGATTTCTCTATATTTCTATTCCTTTTATAAGCTCATTCCTAATGTGCAAATATGTATTAAATATTTTTATTTAGGCAACATCTTTTATATTTGGAAAATTAGTTGTGTATAAGAAGTTTTAGATGTGCAAATAAAATGTATGCTCAATGTCAGAAAAAAAAATTATTAAGTAGGAGAAGGTAATAAAAATTATCTTGAATTTGGAAAGGTAAAATTTTTATAATAGAGATAATTATAACAGAATTAAAAAATATATATTATGCACAATTTCATAAGATTTTCATAAATTTAAATATATTAGAGATATACCACCAATGTATACCAATACACAAAAAGTCAAGCTTGGATTTGGTTTCATGGAATGGGGGCAAGATCTGGTTTTGGGATATAAAAATAAATAGTTATGTAGATACTGATTAATTTAGTTGATATAAACTTTTAAATATTTTGTCAAAGTTTTTTTGTTATTTTGCATTGCACTCAAATCTTTAACATCATATAAAAATGCCACTTTAATAACTTTTAAAAAAAATGAAATGGAGATAATTATACATAAAATTATCTTTATCATCCATTTAAAAAGAAAGAAATGGCATATTTGAGAGGAAATCCCTCTTCTGATTACCTCTCCCTCTCTATACTGTTGTTAAATCTAGTTTTTTTTTTGCTATTTTGGCTAGTTCTTCTTGAATAGTTGGTTGTCATAAACGTAAGTTTGAGCTTTCATTTTGGATGCTTTTAGAATTTGATTTCTATCATGGGGTTGCTTCTGTTTATTGTATATTGCACTTTTTTTTTGCACTATGCAATTAGGCTGCATATTTACAAATATTATACTTGCATTAGAGGCATATTTTTTCATGTCTAGTTATTGCATATTTTTTAGGACTTGAATTGTGTTGTGGCTTACTTCCTATGTTGTTTATGTCATAGCTTTACCCAAATGGTCTCTTTTTAGGATTCTTTTATTATGTACACAACTTGCTATTTGTGATTCTTTCTGTTTTATAGATATTACACTTGATTTTTATACAACCATTATAGATACTGCACTTTAATTTTACTTCATTTGACTGACTCTCTTTTTTACATCCATTTGTTTACTGGTGGGATGTCAAAATTGCTTTTTTTTCATTATGTTTTTGGAAGGTTATTTTTATTTGCCTTCAAATGATGTGGCATCTTCATCACTATTTTGAGGATATTTGCATTCCATGTGGGCTCCCAATTTTACTTCTAGATGCAAACCTTAGTTTGTATTTTAGAGCTATGATGCTTACCAACATCTCAACCATTATCCACTATTTTTTTTATCAAGAAATTTTGGACATTTTTTAAATTCTTGCTAGTATGACGCTCTATATATTCTAATTATTTGTTATGATGTCTTTGTGTCTTCAAACTTAGCTGAAGAAACCCTTATCCATGTTACAATTATGCATAACATGAAGTATTGCCCTATATATTTTCATGTACATACTATGGTATTTTGGACTTCTTATGTCTATATTTGATGGAATACACACATGAGATTTTTTATGTATTGGCCCTGATATATTTGCAGTTGAATGACTCTAGATGGAACCTCCTTAGGGGCTAGGGTATTAATGTGCTCCTTGTTTTCTTTGGTGGTTTTTATTAGCTTTTGGTCATTTCTTATTGTTTTATACAGTTTATGTTTCATGGATATATTTTTTTCAATTTTTGCTTCTTTGAGGAGATTATAATTGTCATTTAATCAATGACAACTTGATGTGGCTCTCATTATTCCAAAAAAAAAAAAAAAATCTTTACATGTGTAGGTTTATGACACCAATGTGATATAAATATAAATATAAATTTGCAACTTAAGGCATTAAATATGTAAATACATGAAAATTGTTTAATATGCATGTAAAATTTTTAAAATAAATATGTAGGAACATTCTAAGTTAAAATTGATCAAGCTGAATTTTATAATCGTTAAATTTATTTAAGAATCAATATGATTGAATGATTAATTAAATATTATATTTACTTAAATGCAATTCTAAAATAAAAATAAATAAAAAATAAATAAAAAACAAATCACATAGCTTGATATTGTTCCATTTTACAAATCACATCCCAAATTATACCAATAGTTTAATTTTGTTGTATGTTTTAAACATTATGTTTTACTTAATAGATTATTACTTTTATGTCTTTATGTAATTGAACAAAATAACATGTGATATTGCATGGTTATGAATTGATTTCATGTTTTTTTCTTTCTTTCTTTCTTTTTGTTGGAGGTCAATGATGGTAATGTGAGTGTTGTGGTTTTTTCTGGATGACATTTATGTTGTTATACTTTCAAACATATACGAGTTTGGTATTAATTGCATTAAGGCCTTTTAATTGTTATGTTTTCTAAGTCTTATGACCATAGAGGTTCTTCGAGATGACCTTTTAATTGTTATGCTTTCTGACATAAGTTTGGTAGGAAGTGCTTTAAAGAAACTAAGAGCCCCTATTTTATGTATTTTTTGTCTTCTTATAGTGACAAACTATTTAGCTCTCTATATTGCCTTTGAGCCCTCATTTTTTTCTTGTAACTTTTCTCAGGAAATTTGAGTTCAAGGACTTCTACAACACTTAAAGTTGTCAACTGCAATTGTGCTTTGCAATGTTGCATACAACACAACAATAAGCCAGTTATGGAACGAGATATTATAGTTGTCCCGAAAGTAGATCAGTTGATGAATGTGGTTTTTTTAGATGCGCTGACAACTTCGAAGAGTTCATTTGAGTTAGCGATCATGCCTAGAGAATAGCTTTGAAAAGAAAATTTCCCAATATACTTGATTGTTTGGACATTAAAATCAACATTATGATAAAATTACTTGTTTCTATTATAATGTATAACTTCTTATATAGTATTTTAGACTTTTAATTTTTTTAGAATTTATGAAATATATTTATATTGTTTTGTTTAAGTTAATTTTGAAAATGTAAAGTCCAACTATCACATGTATATAAGCGTACTGAACTATCTAATATAAAAGCAGTAGATTTTTCATACACCTTCACAACTACTTCAAATAAGTTCAACAGCCTAAAACAGATCATAAATCACATATTCAATTTATTTTTAAAATATATAATATTTCTCAACATAGTTTCTCATCTACAAAATATTTTCATTTGAAAAACAAAATCTACTTAACAAAAAATTGAAAGCAATTATCAGTAATATTTTAATTAACTATCAAAAAGATTTTTTTTAAAAAAAAGGCAGTGGAATTGTGGACTTGTTGGAGGGCTAGAGGTTGACAATTAGTGTTAGATGGTCAACAGAGCTGCATAGTTAAAGCTATGCTGGTGGGCCACCATGGAGGCCAAAGAATCTTTGGGGGATCTCGTCGGCGGAGTGGCGTGTGCTAATTGCTAAATAGAGTTATAAAAAAAGCGATCGCTTATATTCGATTGGTTGGTTGAACAAATGTGTCCAACACGAATGGACTTCTAAGCTCAATGGATAAATGAGTCCAACAAGAGCATTCAATTGTGCTCTATTTATTTTTCTCAAATTAATTAAATAATAAAATTATAATATTTTTATACTATATTTAAAAATTTATTGTTAATATATTTTAAATTATTCGAGTTAAGTTCTAGTCAAGCAGGAATAAAAATGAAAAAAATAAATTTGAAGCAAACCGAACACGATAATGCAAGTTATTTGGAAGATGGCCCTATTTCTAACAAAATAATTTTGAATGAGATGGGGGTTTTAAACTACGAATTAAAGTCAGAAAGAGTTTCGATTTCAGTAAACATATAATCAAGCTGACCGAATTAACGAGACACATCCAATGGTACCAAAATTGGTACAATCTGAACTAAAGCAAGCTTCTATCAAGCCATTTAAACCACTTTTAGAAACTTTTCGAGCATAATTAGAAGATTAAACAAACGTTGAATCTGACGATCTTATAATCAAACCGAGCTTTTTAGCATGACAAATCTAACGAGCTCAAGATCACTAAATTCCGGCATCATTAAGACACTCGAATGTTTATCAAATACCATTAAATGAAGGGAAGCTCTCTGAGTCGTCTGATCATAGTTGTTTGAATTTCTTCATTTGATGCAACCAAGAAACTATAAATAGAGATTGACCTCTCTCTTGAGAGGACACTTGGAGCTTGAAACATAAAAAAGACTGAAGCTTGGAAAAGGAACTGACGTACAACATCACTTTTACACCAATGATCAGGCGAACACCTCCGACTCCTACAGTCGTCAACCACCACTCACTGATAGCCACCGATCAACATCAACCTTCGCCCTCTCCTTACAATGAATCTTCAAACAAAACAATCTACAAACTGTCGCATCATCACGGACGTGTTGACCCTGAATATAGTGCATTTAAGCATTGATTATTACTCTCTGTTGCAATCCTCCCTACCGTAGGGTGACAAGTTGATCCGCAAATCGATGTTGTAGCTAAGAAGATTATATATACATTTCTAGGACGTGGGGCTTTGGGCTATATATGTTATCACCAATTTATAGTTGATTCCTTCAACTAGGCTCTACTCTATGTTTTTTTCCCCTTTACGGTTTTACACAAAAAAAATCTTCTAGTGTTTTTGCACATCATTTCTTTTAGCCGAGAGTATGTTGGGTTCTCGTGCAACACTAAGACATGAGTTAATCACTCTACCTCTGTGAATTCTCTTACATGCATCAGTTTGACGTCGTCTATAGGAAGCAGACAATCCCACCATTGAATAACTTGTGAGATATGATGCATGGCCACCAGACATAACTCTTTCAACAATGGAGCATCCCGCTTCAACATCCATCATTCAAAAGAGCAGTCACGAAGCCAAGGGTGTGAAGTATCCGCATCTTTCCACCCTTGGAAGGCATTACCCTCGTGGCAAAGGCACCTCGAGTCCTTCTCCAGAAGACTTAATTTGCAGGATGGAGCAGACTTAATTAAAAATTTTACAACTCCTACGCAGAGCTCGCTAGCCGCTACCGAATGGAACTTACTTGCTGCTGATTCAAAATGAAGAAATAGTGATTGTGTTGAAAAAATATCCTCCAAATTATGCAAAACAGTAATTAATATTAGCAACTTATGTTTTTAACCAAAATATAGTAAACTGAGGCAACACATGAAGATCTGAAATTTAAACCTAATGCAAACTATGGATTGCAACATCGTTGTACTTAAAAAAAATATGAAGTAAAACTACGTTATAATGTAGTAAATAATGTGTAAAATCTTTAGACATCATATAATGAAAACTAAATAGGTTATGAAATATTAAATAGAATATCAGACTAGATTATATGTTCATAGACTTAGTCCAATGTGCATAATATTATTGTAGTCAAGAGAAAATGAAGTAACAATGGTTGTGCTAAAGAAAAAAAAGCTTCCAAATTACTCTAAAAAGTAATAATATCAGCTAAATGTGTTTTTAACTAAACTATAACAAGTGTGGGCAACACACTATGATTAGAACTTTAAACCCTTGACAAACTCTAGACTACTACATGGTTATACTCAATGAAAATATAAAGTACAACCATGTTGTAATTAATGAAATAGTATATAAAATCTTTAAACATCATATAATGAAGACTAAACATGTTCTAAAATATAAAATCAAAATGTCATGGCAAGATTATATGTTCGTCGACTGAATTCAATGAACATAACAATATTGTATTCAAGAAAAAAAAATGAAGCAACAGTGATTGTCCTAAAGAAAAAAAAAGCTTCATAGTCAGTCCAAAAAAATAACTTATATCAATTACATGTATTTTTAACCAAAATAGAGCAAGCTTGAGCAGTATATTATGAACAAAATCATAAACCCAAGATAAATTGTGGACTGCAGCATGATTGTGCTCAAAGAAACTATGCAGTACAACCATGTTGAATTGAATGAAATAATATGTAAACTTTCTAAGCATCATATAATGAAGACTAAACAGGTTCTAAAATACAAAATTAGAATGCTAGGGCTAAATTATATGTTCATCAATCGAGTCTAGCGAGCAGAGCAAAGCTATATTCAAGAAAAAAAATGTTGAAATAGTGGTTGTACCGGAGAAAAAAAAAAGATACTAAATTACAAAAAAAAAAAAGGTAATTAATATCAGTTACATGTGTTTTTAACAAAAACATAGCAAGTATTATAAAAAAATTAAACTCAAGACAAACTGTGGACTATAAAATGGTTGTTCTTAAAAAAAAAATGAGGAACAATCATTTTGTAGTGAACGAAATAGTATTTAAAATCCCTGAACAGGAACATCATATAATGAAGACCAAATAGGTTCAAAATTAAAATGTCAGGGATAAATTATATGTTCATAAATTGAGTCTATTGAGCAGAAGAATGTTCTCTTAAAAAAAATTTATAAAAATAAGAAATAGTGGTTATACAAAAGAAAAAAAGGCTTCAAAATTGCATAAAAAAATAATATCAGATACATGAGCTTTTAAGACAAATTAACATGTTTAGGTGACACATTATGACATAAAATTCAAGCCTAAGACAAATTCAGGACAACAACATAGTTTTACTCAAGGAAAACATAATGTACAAGCATGACAAAGTGAAGAAAATAGTATATAAAAATCCTGAACATTATATAATGAAGACTAAATAGGTTCTAAAATATAAAATTAGAATGTCAGTGCTAAATTATATGCTCATACACTGAGTCCATTGGGCATATATAACAACGTTAACTTCAAGAAAAAAAAAGGCTTCCAATTTACACCCAAAAAAGAAAAAAATTAATATCATACACATGTGTTTATAACACAAAAAGAATATTTTGGGCAACTCATTATGATGGGAAATTTAAATTGAAGATAAATTGCGGACTACATCATAGCTGTCCTCCATATAAATATGAAGTGCGTAATGTCGATTAATAGAGAAGAATGTCGTTTCTTTAAAAAAAATATTACTTTCGAAAACAATGTCGACTTGCCAATGACGATTTCTAGAGGAGAATAATAATTTGTCGATGATAATTTTGTTTCTTCGAATAATATAAAGCTCATAATCAATGATCAGTTGCTAATGATAGTTTGTAGAGGACAATGTCAGCGACTGTGCCAAAGGAAGGAGAACACTCAGAACTTAAGAACAAAATCAATATCGAGTGACGGTGAGAAAGACTAGCCCTGAAAGCTGAAACCCTAGAAATAGAATTTGAAACGTGTGATGAACATTTTAAAGCACCTGTACAAGTATAGGGTCTGAGTCAAGTCGAGCTTCTCCACCATTAATAAATTTAATAAAAAAAACATTGTATGCCCCAAATTCGGATTGGAGTACAAAATTGAATTACATTGCAAAAGACTGCTAATTTATTAAATAATTTATAACTTTTAATAATCTAAAATAAAATATTAAACATATGATATTCTAATTATTTTTATTGCATGACATCATAATAATGGTAACTTTATAGTATTTCTCATTACCCTAAAGTTTGAAAGACTGAAAATTTAATTTTTTACGCATTCCAAATCATGCAATTAGAATAAAATTAAAGTTCCAAGACCCCAAAATCCCGCGCATCATATAAAATATATGAATGGTGAGCTTTATATTTACTTTGATGTGTTTTGGGATCTGCACAATATTGGAATGATTAGATGAGATTTCCACTCATTCATAAATAATGTTAAAAAATAATAATAATAATAAAAGGAAGGAATATTGTAAAATATTTATATTAGGAGCATTGTGCTTAGCTATGTCAAAACGGCTCTTTGTTCGTGAAACACTCGTGTTCGTCTCATTAAGAAGTTCGTGTACGATTCATTCGCTAAGCAAATGAGCCGAACACAAATATTACTTTTGTGCTTAATATATAAACGAGTTGAAAGAACAATGTTTTGTTCGTTCGTGTTCGGATCGTTTTGACTCGAAAATAATTATATATATATATATATATAATTATTATTTTTAAATAATTTAATTGACTACAACACTGAAAAGATTTATAATCAAATAAAATCACTGATAAAAATAGAGCAAATATATATTAAATTCTACTTAAATGAATATTTTAATATAAATAACAAGTTTTAAATCTCGCCCCGCCGTTAAAATCTCTTGAATGTGTGATTAGAGTTGTCAAAATAATTAAGAGTCAAACACGAACAATGATATTTTTTTTAATAAGTCGAGTCTGGACTCGCTCAAGCTCGGCTCGTTTACACCCCTAACGGTTGCATGCATTACTAGGGTTGTCAAAATAATTTTTTGCATCTCATGCTTTGCGTGCTAAACAAACAAATCGAATAATAATAATTTTTGTATGTTCGAAATATAAAAAGGCCAGACAAGACATTATATTTATTTTTGTTGTGATAAATTGATGCAGAACTGTCAAGTCAACCTTGCATTATTCAAATGTTTACTCTGATTTTATGCGACGTAATGTTTACTCTGATTTTGTTGGATGTATTATTGACAGTTTTGGTGGAATGTAAGACTTATAATCTCAATTTTTTTCTTTTTTCTTTTTTCTTTTTTTTTTCTAAACCTTGATTAATTATTACCTGTGATTACAATAGCAGAGTAAGAATATTTTCAAAGGGGCGCAAAATAATTTAAAAAACATTTTTCAAACATTTTTATTCTTATTATTTGAAACCAATATTGAATATTTTAAATTTTTAATTAGATATTTTTTATAAAAATAAAAATATATAATGATAAAAAAAATTTACTCATAAGATGTTTTCTCAACTATTAACGATGTGTGCTAGAAGAATAATGATTGTAGAGTAATAAATTAACATCTTAGCGTTAAACGGAAACACAATACACACTCAAGGTAATTAAAAAGAAGTAAGTGGGATGAGACATCTCGATTTTTTATGTGAAAAACTTTGAAAATAGGAAAAAAACACGAGATCTGACCATGTTTAAATATTTTACTATGAATTGTGAGTAAACAGGTCCAGTCTTCTGTTGAAATACAGAAGATGAAGTTACAAAGATGATTATTGTAAATCTACACATATGGTTTATTGTTAATAGCTATAGTTCAATAAATGTAGTTCTCAGTGATAGCAGATTGCAAGAGTTGTAGTAGCATTTTATAGAGGTAGTAGTCTGTCGAGAATATTGTAGATGGTGGTCTTGACGCCAGCTTGTCGTATAGGTCATAGTTGAAAGTTATTGTAGTAGTTGGTTGTATGGGCCACAAATGATTTCCTCAAAGCGTCAGTTGGATACATAAGGTGTAGTTGAAAGTTGTAGAAACTATGAGCCACATAAGCCATATTTGGTCAAATAGATTGTAGTGGCAAGTTATCATAATGTTAATAGACCATAGATATTGATATTGGGGGTTGTGTGGGTTGTGGGCTGTGTAGGCTATAGTTGTTCATATAAGATGTAACAGGGAGCTGCTATAACGTTTATAAGCAGCAAGGGTACGAGTTAGGAGCTATACAAGCTGTAAGCCACATAAGTCGTAGTGATTAGTTGTGACGACGATCATAGACTATAGAGGTCGGATTTGAAAGCTACATGAGTTATGAACCATGTAGATCATAGTTACTCACCTAGACCGTAGTGGTGAATTGCGTTGACGTTCGTATGTCGCAGGGGAAAAAGTCGATAACTGCTTGAGTTTTAAGCCAAGTGACTATAGTTGGTCACATAGGATGTATTAGCTAGTTGTGATGACGTCCTTAGGCCGCAGAGGCCGAAGTCGGGAGCTGCGTAAGGTGTGAACCACATAAGCTGTAGTGGTGAGCTGGGATGACGTTCGCAGACCATAGAAGTAGGAATCTAGAGCTGCATGAGTTGTAAGCCATGTAGGTCATAGTAGGTCACAATGTCCATAGTGATTAGTTATGATGATGTTTGTAGGTCGCAAGGGTCGGAGTTGAGAGCTACAAGGAGGAAGCTTTAGGAGTCTAGAGAAATTCATTATCTTCAAAGTGCATAACACTGTCTTTGGGAGGTGTCATTGTACCGTGTTAGAGGGCGTTGTTATATTGTCATCGGTTGTGTCACACACCGTATATAGGGTGCATTGTTACGCCGTCTTTGGGAAGTGTCATTACATTGTATTCAGTATGTGTTGTTATATCTTCATCGAGGTATGTTATTACACGGTATTTGGGGTGTGTTGTTACACCGTCATTGGGAGTTGTCATTGCACCTTATCCAATGTACATTATGACATAATCATCAAGGCGCATTGTTGCACTATATTTGAGGTACATTGTTATACAGTCTTTGGGATGCATTGTTGCACCATTTCGCAATATACATTGAGATTCCACAACACATATTGTGACTTTGCAAGGTACTTTGTTGCAAGGAGCAGGTGAAAATCGATGATGGTCGACGGTAGCCAGCGGGTGGTGGTCAAAGTTGGTTGGTGGCGACAACCGGAATTGGCAGGAGGCTACAAAAGCAATTGTCAGAAACGACGACAATAGGAGTTGGTCGGCGGCGGCGGTGACCGAAGTAGGCCTACGATGACGACCGTCGAATTTGGCCAATTGCATTGGCTAGAGTCAACGTTGGCAACTATAGTTGTTCAGAGGCGGCGATGTCAAGAGTTGGTCAGTGGCAGTAAAGGGTCGGACTTAGCTGGCAAAGCTGGGGACTAGAGCTTTATTTATCGAGTCTAGTTTGCAAATAAATAAAGACTCTATACCACTCTGATCGAACGAATTAAAAAACCCTAGATCGGACAACGTTGGGTGGACATTTGAATGCCTTAAATGATGTCATAATTGAGTGATCTTGGACCCGTGTGATTCATATTGTGGAGGTACTAAATTTGATTATAAGCTTGCAAGATTCAAAATCAATTTGGCCTTCCAGTTATATTTTAAAAAATTCCAAAAGTGTTTTAATGGCTTGATTGATTGAGACTTTATTTGAGAAGGTGGTGAAGCTCTGTTCCATTGAAGTGAATGACGATGCGCGGAAAGCTTTCATTTGGTGAAGCAGCAACTACTAAATGATTTCAAATGTTGTTTCAGAAAAACGACAATTTTTTATTGTTTTAGATTGCAGTTCATCTTCTTCTTTCAGTGGTTCACTTTTAAAAGAAATTTACTAAATGACAAAGCTTTTCCATACAAAGCCTCAATCTCACATGTTGAAAATAGTTCTCTCTATGCATTAGGGGTCCGTTTGGGACGACGGTGCGATGGTGGTGCGACTCCGTACTGCAATTTTGTCTATTCGGGTAATTTGCAGTTGAGCAGCTTTTTCAAAAAACTACCGCTGAGATTTGCGTTTTCTCACAACTCCTGGCTAGGTGTGATGACAATTTTCTAGTTGCGGACTGACTTTAAAAAATGAAAAAGAAAATTAAATAGCCACTGTAACTTTTTTAACAACAAATTATCATTCAGTCGCTTCACAGCTACCTAGATAGACCCTAAGATTAAGCTTCATGAGCAGATTATCTCCATTGATTCCCATAATTTTTTTTAAGGTGCGTTGCCTCCGTGGAAAGTGTTAGCAACAATACGCGTTAGGTGTGGTGGAACAAAGTTGGCGAGAAATAAATTTAAGTTGGCATCTCTCCATCATTAGTTACTAATTACCATTACCAATTTAAGCAATTATGTTATAGTATCTCAAACTTTATAGCACTATCAGTTAAATGATATGTTTAATGATTTTAAAGTTGGTGCAGTGTGAGTGCTTCGAGTTGATTGACAAACACTT
>NEWO01000005.1:3955334-4005149 GCA_003013225.1 Phalaenopsis aphrodite
TGGGTGATAGGTGCCCCTTCGAAGTGATTGATAGTAGAAGTCCCGTAAACTCAGCCTGTAGGCTAGCCACCGCAGTGAGGGCGGACTCTGCAACGTCCTTCGAAGGCCCACCATCTCGCAGCCCTTTGACTTTACAGATGTATATGCATTTGGATAACGTCAATAAACTGTTAAAAATCATCAATGACAGAAGAAAGCTTTATGTACCCTTAAATTTATCTATCAAAGAAAAGGCCTTCCAAAACTTTATGTACCCATAAATTTATCTACAGTGAAGGCGGTGAAAGCCTCAGTCTCTTCTTCTGTGAAAGACTGATCTAGACGATATTCAAAGGCTGCTGCAGACACATTTTCTTCATCATCTTCTGTCAAATGGAAGTCGATATCGTTACGGGAATGATGTCTTCTTATGTAATTATGGAGAACCATTGTAACAAAGACAATCTGTACCTGCTTGGAGAAATTGTAGGGAGACATATCACAGAGTATTACCATTTCTTTTTTCTAAACACCAAAAGTCTTCTCAATTGCACCACCTAGCGATGAATGTCGTTTATTAAACATTTCCTTTTTGCCTCATGTAACGTTGCTTGCACGTGCGAAGTCTGGTATGTGATGTCTCGTATCAGGAAATAACTTTAAATACCCTCGTTGCAATGAGTAACCAACATCGACCAAGTAATATTTGCCTAATAAATCGAACAATTAGTATGGAGATTCAAATTCTTCATTCAATGAGTTCAATCCCGGGCATACCTGTAGTTGGATGTGGAAAGTTGTTATTGGGATCCCGTGTCACAGATTTAAAAACTTGACTGTCATGTGCGCTGCCCTCCCAACCAACCATAACAAAAGTGAAGCACACGTTAAAGTCGTAGACGTTCATGACATGTTGGGTAGGGCTACCAAAACGGCCGATAAATGTCACCTTATCACTATTTGGGAAACGTGCGTGAATATGTGTTACATCAATCGCGCCAATACAGTCTTGATGAGTAAATGTTAGGTTTGACATATCATTGCATACCCTTACAAAATTAACTATAATGCATCCGAGAGAATACCTTGAAAAATGGCATATATCGCTCATCATGTGATATCTCAGCGGGTATCTACTCAAACTTATAATCTGAGGGTTTGATGACATGAGAGGACAGACTAACAAGTGCGCTCAATCCGATTAACAAGTATCTACTTATTATTTCTGATGCGTGTTGAAATCGCTCCATCGCTGTGTAAATGTTTCCAAATAATTAGGAAGATACAATAGAGTTCACAAGTACAACTCTAGAAAGAAAATAATAGATAATGCAGTGTAAATGTTCCAGTGAAGAAAAATATAAAACATCTCAATTGTTCAAAAGATCATAAAAACGTCGAATATATATCACTCTGCGGGCGGCAGACATCTGCACAAAGAAATCCCTACGGACCTGGTCCTCTAATAATTCTACTGCGAACAGATACAATTCTTCATCTGCATAAATTTCAGCTATAGCACTTAGGGTTTCAAGTGCATCCACGATAGTGCTTGAATGAGAAGTCTGACATTCTACTTTAAAACAAGAAACCACCTCCGATAGCTTGTTTCTGAGGGAAGAAACACCAGATTTTCTTTTATCAATAACTCTCAGACATTTGGAAGGGAAAATGGTTTCATATTCGTTATGATATGGGCTGGGGACGTCGATGAAATCAACTGAACTTTCAGGAGTTCCTAAATTCACGACATTGCCAACGAACCCTTGTCTCGCTTGGGCTACATGTATAGTTGCCCATTGCAACCACTCCCCCAAACATGCGGTCGAGTTTCTCCTCCAATTTAGACTTAATTCCAGAAAACTTAAACTTCTTTGTAGCAGACACCACCTACACAAAATTGATAAACACCCAATTAGAATAAAATATAAAGTTACAAAATAAAGAAGTTTACAAACAATACTCACCGCAAGTCTTTCAGCCCACCATTCCTTAGGTGCTTCAACTATTCGCTTCACTGGGTCCCAACCAAGACCGGTAGATACCCTTTTCAATTCATTACAAATTTTTCATTCCTTCTTCATTTGGTCTCACTTGTTCTTCATTTGCAACTTGCGTATTCTCTGCTGTACATTTCTTAAAATTTTTGATAATATTTTGCTACCCTTCTTTATTGAAATGGGTCGTAGGTCTATTTCCCCGTTCAATTTTCTTTTTTGAAATGGGTCGTAGGTTTATTTGCTACCCTGTCTGTACATTCCTTAAAAATATTATTTTTGTATCTTTTTCCCACAATGCGGGTGTAGCAACCTCTTTAGGCTTACTATCCATGTTATTACTATAACAAAACAAAGTCTTGATACACAATAATCAAATTAATTAGATGCTACTATTGTAATTGACTCATAAACAAACATTAGCAAACAACAATGAATACAATAAATAAAACAAACAAAATCTACGCTATTATAAATATATATATATGAATTAAGTGGTATGTAAATAATTCGAGGGTATATAAATAATAGAGAAAAAAAATCCTTCTGGTTTCAAACTTTAGGCACAAAGAGGACAAAAACTAGTTAGATCATACATTCAAGAAAAATTTGGAGTCATTTTGTTGATCATCATAATCTCATATTATGTCATTATTTAAAGTAAAATGTGAATAAAACACTAATAGTGATTTCCAAATTCTATCAGTTATTCATACAAAACAAAAATGAGATCTGAAGCCAAAAAAATTTCACACATTTAGCCACTTTACAGAAGAAAATATGGTCAATTATTGTATCACACAAAGTACCCAAGCATATTACGCAAACAACAAATCATTAAAAAATGTAAGATGCAATACATCATAACATAATAAAATTTTTTTAAAATGTAAAGAGGGATCGTATAACAATAGCTCAAGATAATTCTTTAAAACCTCAATAAAATGAGATAACTAAGTAGTTCTTAGACATGCAGGAGTTTCTAAATCGTATCAAAAGTGCAAAGAGAGATCGCATAACAATAGCTCAAAATTCTGGTTTCTCCAATTAAAGTGAAAAAAAAAATTGTTATGCGGAGAAGCCACTCATGGAGCTTGTGAGGCACGGGGTCGACGAAGCAGAAGAAACATGGTCGACGAAGTAGGAGCGTGTTTCCTGTAGAGATGGNTATTTATTTATTTATTTATTTATTTATATATATAGACACACACACACGCGCGCACGCACATACATATATATAAATATGTTCCACGGACATCTTGCCCCTCAGTACACAGGTAACTGTCGCCTCAACAATGTATTATTGGATCGAGAGATGACGACCGGTCAGCATCGCCTTATTGATATCCCTACTAGATGAAAGAGAACCAGGTCTGTCCACCACTCCCTTCAATGATTTGGAATGAATCTTCCAGTCTCCAGAACAAGAATCGACAAGAAACTTCTTTCAATCTTTTATCTTATTCTCCACTCCCAGTAGGTAGAGTTCCTTGCTCCCAAAAAACATGATGAAGCTCTCCTTATCAATCTTGAACGAGAAAAAGTACTTAAACAAGTTAGTCAACAACCAAAAATGCTCCCAACAACAATAGATGACGAAAGCCATTATTGCAGCTATGGAGTTTGGCAGCACTTGCGCCAGAATGATCCCAAACGTATTGAAAACACTTTAGAGTCCATGACACAGAGGCAAATGATGACCATACTTGAATTGGTCCTGATAGAAGACCGTATCCACAACCAAGTCGTCCGTCACTCATCCACAAAGAAAGAAATCAGAACACATAAAGTAATAAGAAACACAACCCTTTAATATGCTTATAGGGCAGACACGTAAAAGGAAGTGTCACATAATGAAAAGTTTCACACCAAACATTCTTTCAAATATAGTTAAAGGCTATTTTATTACAAATAACATTATTATAAGTATCGAATAAAGTGTTTTATGAATGGATCCTCCAAGGCCTCAATGGAGACATACCTCCTCTTATTCAACCTTCGGAGGATCATCTCTCTGCCTAACCTAACTCGGTCCACCTAATTTGCCTAGCGATGGAACTTACTCAGATTAGCCAACTTGTGAAGTACTCCTAGCTCGCATGGTGCCTCGGAAAGCTCGTTTCGCAAGATGGTGACTTCTGTACAAGATCTACGACTGAACATGTGTTTACTTGGTCCACCCACAGAGCTGCTACCTCCGAGTCTGTGGTTACTAGGTGGACTGATAACTTCTGTACAAGATCTACGGTTGAACCTGTGGCCACTCCTTCCGAAGAACCAATAAACACTACCAAGGGTCCAGTCCAGCCCACCTATTGCTTCATGGATCTGGGAGAAGGCAGCTACCGCTCTACTCACTCCTATCGAGAGCCAATAGCGGGCAAAGGGGTGGGTGATAGGTGCCCCTTCGAAGTGATTGATAGTAGAAGTCCCGTAAACTCAGCCTGTAGGCTAGCCACCGCAGCGGGGTCAGACTCTACAACGTAATTCGAAGGCCCACCATCTTTGCAGCCCTCTGACTTTACTGATTCATCTGCATTTGGATAACGTCAATAAACTGTTAAAAATCGTCAATGACCGAAGAAAACTTTATGTACCCATAAATCTATCTATCAAAGAAAGGGCCTTCAAAAGCTTTCCTCTCTCGAGATGAGGTACCTCTACCTTTCAAAAAAGGCAGCTGAAGAAAGGTGATGATTGCTATTCTCCCCGGCACATGCCACAAGCAAGACTTGTTGGCCCTCGTTAATCGTGTTCACATCATCTCCAAACCCCAGAGTTTCCTGTTGAAGGTTTTTGCAGCGACCTTCAATTAGTGCCATCAGAATAGTTGGTTACATTGATCGAATCAGGTTCGAGCCTTGACTATTTTTCTTTCTTCACACTCTTCCTGTTCTTCACAAGGGTAAGGGACAAGAAGCTCGCCTTGACCAGAATTTTGGGTTCCTCATGACCCAACTATCATCAACTATGATTTACCTCAACTACTGGAAAAAACTGGCGTCTAAGGATGCAACAACAAGTCTATAACTTTATTTATAGAGTGTATCATGCACGAAACTCAAAGGGAAATAAATTGTTCAATCAATTATTGATTTTGATGCCACTGATTGTTTAATAATTTTTTTGTTCTTATCGTAGTTATCACTATCAAATAGCAGAAAAACAGAGGGAACTAATATGTGTGCACCAACATTGTCGACACAAATCTTAAAACAATCGAACAACCAACCATCTAGACATTAATTAAAGAGACATGATCTGAATCAGTCATTCGAAAGATCAGCAGACTGATCAAGTCCACCTTCGACGAATTCGATCGTTGGGCCTATCCACAGTTTCAACCGTCGAAGCTCCCTAAAAGTTTTCCAAATGCAAACGATTGACTGACCACTTGCACCTTGACAGAAATGACCTCCATTAGGCCCATCGCTTTGATCGATCGAACCAGAACATGTTGACCGACTGATTGCTGTCATATTCAAATTTAAATTATAATGTAAATTTAGTATTAAATCAGCACATTCATTGCACTAAGGACGGTTTCCATAATCACCCTTTCATTTTGGTAATTGAGAGTTATTTCCAATGTTGTTCTCTCCTTTCTCTAATTGTACAAGAATACCTCCTATAAATAGGAGACTGGAGGATGAGTAAAAGTGGGGAACCCGGGTCTGGGGACTTTTTCCCGGCTTCTCTACTGAGAATTTTTTAGCATGTTCTTCTCTCTCTCTCTCTCTCTTTACTCCTTTCGACGATAACTTCTGAGGTGTGTATTTCCCAATGACAATTTTAGATTCAAAATGAGTATTTAAGTGTCTTAATTATATCATACTCAAGTAATCTTAGGTCTCTTGGATTCAAATCAATGAGAAACTTGATTTGACTATAAACTTGTCAGATTTAGAACCTATTTGATCACTCAATTGCTCATCCAAAGCCTACAATTCCGCTTAAATAACTTGATCTATGCTTGATCGAACTCCAATCAAACCAATTTTTACTTCATTGAGAGAAGGACAATTGATCATAAGCTTTCTGAAATCAGAGTTTAGATGATCATGAATTCATATTCAAAATTAGTTCTTACTCAAAATATTTTGAGATTCATACATAATTAAAATAATTTTTTGACAACACATCATAAATATTTGTAAGTATTTTCATCAAAACAAGAAAAAAAAACCTTTTTCAAACCTTCTCTTCTCAAAGTCCTTCATCTTTGAGATCAGAGAAACTCCGGCCTTTTCCCAGAATATAAAATTCATGTTAATTATTCTCTTAATAAGATAAGATCAATTTCGGCATGCAATAATTAGCATTTATCAAATCCAAAACCGAGCGATTACTCAAAAGACCGCCGGAACTATTTGGCTAACAAAAGGACAAAAAATGCATCACAATTTTTTCTTTATTTTCAAAAAGAAAATTATATTATAACTTGTCTTCTTCTAAACATGATTTTATTTCCGACCTCTGGTGATTAGCAGCGAGGAATCAAAACGTACTTCATGCCAAACGGCTCCTTGTAGCAGCCGTCCAACGCCTCATTCTTATCGCTTCTTCTTTGATATATCTATTGCCTGATTTTATTGTTTAATTGTCAATTGAGATTTGGTCAGCCCAATATAGTTAATTTATATAAAGTGAGTCATAGATGAGAGGGATTATTGCGTGCGGACACCGCATGCATCTCTGCATGCGGTGTTCGATCTTGGCCGTAGATCACGGTGATCTACGGCCAAGATTATTTCCGTTTTTTAAAAAAAAAAATAATAAATTTTAGGTGGGGCCCACCGAAATACATCAGGACCGCACGCAAGCTGCGTGCGGTGCTCGTTCCGTATGGAATAATTTTTCCATAGATGATGGCTCCCAACGTTTGATCTCAAGCCAAATTTGTTTGTTTGGCTCAAGATTACATCAGAATTTTCCAATATAATATTTAAATTTCAGAAGTTGTTCATAAATTTTTTTTTTTTTGATTTTTATAATATTTGAAACAAGTGTCGATTGTTAGTCAACATAGATCCACATAGACGAATCGCACTGTGATATTACCCACCCACCCCGCCCCCCTTCTCCCGCGCTCGAGTTCCCCTTCCTTCTCCCCAACAAAAAAATATTACAACCGAATGAGCTACGTCCGGATTAGATGCATGTTTTCATCAAAGCATTATCGACGAAGCAACCAGTGTCTGAGCACCTCCATTAAAGCGCCAACTTTCTCAATTTTTTCTTGCAACTGACTTACATTCTTGAGATTGTGACAAATTTTATTTTATTATGACTTTAATGCAAATTTCAAATATTTTATTTCCTCAACCAGCAAGAACTTTATGGAGGAAAGCCAATGGGGAATGGCGACGTGATGATTTGTACATGGTTCGAATGATAATCTTATGAAATTGTTGAGTCAATTCTTAACCTCTCCTATTAGTTTATTTTGCTAATCATGCAATGACAAATGTTCATCTGGGTGAGCTCTCACTCAGAAAAATGAATAGGATTAAGCAGGTCATCTTCTTTCTGTAGCAAGCCTATTAGCTCCTTGTGGACCTCTGAGATTTTCTTCATAATTTATTGGGTGTAATTAGGGGGGTTTTTCCCAATTTACCCCCAAAATCCTAATTAGTTGAATTACTTAATCAATTTTAGTGAATTAAAACCTAGTTAATTCATCTAAATCCAAATTAAACTCCTCCCCCTCCCCTAAACTTTGGGTCAAATTGGTGCCATTGGGGTGATTAGGGGAATTGTACTAATTAATTAATTAATTAACTAATCAATTGAGATTTTACTTTAATAAATCATTAAATTAAACCCAAATGACATAGAATTTTCTTTTATGAGTGTTGGGGTGCATCTCCAACACTTTGGAAAAATTTTCCCTTTTTTTTTCAAATTTAATTAGTATTATATAAATTAACATAAATAAGAAGCTTAGATTAGAAATTTCTTATAAAAATATTTAAATAACTCATTTTAATCAAAACAAATCAAGGTTAACTAAGTCTGGTAATTCTCTACCTTAGGATAAAATCTCATGAAATTTTGGAATTAGAAAATATCAAAATTAATTAAACCCACTCATTAAATATTAGAATAAAAAAATTACTTTAATTAAAAATACCCTTAAATTTTGGACTGTTAATACATGTATTCTCTCTTAAAATTTCATCCATTACCCTATAGAAAGAGATGAGCAAAATTATTTTTATGAGGAATGATTTTATTTATTTATTTATTGTTTCATCATTATTTGAAAATAATGATGGCACAATCTTTTCATAAAAGCTATAATTTTTTCATTATTTGTAACATGAAATGAAAGTTGAGCAATTTTCAATAATAGATTTTTTGGTGTGGGTTTTCGACGTTAATTCTTGTATTCTTTGTGTTTTTTGTGATTTTTTTATTATGTTTGATGTGTTCTAGAAAATTTGCGGCAGTAGAGTAATGAATTATCGTCTTAGTGTTGTGCGAGGATTCAGCACACACTCAGATAAAAATGAATCAATCAGTGATGACACCAGAATTTTTTACGTGGAAAACCCGTAAAGGGAAAAAACCACTGGGCTTGACTTAGTTATAAAAATATACTATAAGTAAACGATTATAGATGTCCCTTGTCCCACAGACAGAAAATGATTACTAGATTTTTCGAGGTACAAAGTCGCCTAATGACGTCTAGTTGGAGGTGATCGACGGAGGTAGCGGTGATCGGCGATGGTCGACGGTGGCCGGCGGTAAGAGATGATGTTGGACTTGAACTTCTTCTCAAAGCCTCAAGTTCTCTCTCAAGCCTCCCTCTCTCATGTGATGGGTGGGGCTCTATTTATAGTATTTTGGGTGCAATTAATGAAAGAATATGAGTCATTTTAATCGGACGGTCCGGAGAGCTTCCTCGATCGGAAGGTGTTTGATGGACATTTGAGTGTTTTAACGATGTCAGAATTAAGTAATCTTGAGCTCGTTGAATTCGTCTTGTCGAGACTTGATCTGACTATAAACTCGCTATATTCGACTTCTGTTTGACCTTTCAAATGCCCCCAGAAATCCTCTAAAAGTGGTTTAACGATTTGATTTTGGCTTGATCTGACTCAGATTGGCTTAGTTTTTATATCATTGGGTCTGTTTCATCGAGCCGGTCAGTTTAACTATAAGTTTGCCGAAATCGGAGCTCTGAATGACTTTTTATCAAGATTTGAATATTTATTGCTTAAAATATTATCTCGAAATTCGTGCCCGAGGATAAAAATTTGTCGGTGCCATATCAATGTCCGTTTTTGTTCAATGTTTTCTTTCAGATTTTTTTAGTATGTTTCCATCAATTTATTCATACCCCCAACATGTGTTGGCAGCACCGACACTTTTAATAATATAGTCAACTTTTTGCAGAATGACTTCATTATTTTTTATAATATTTGAATTATAATTATAAGAAACATAAATCAAATAAATCATCAATTTCTTAGGCCATGTAATCCCACATACGATTCAATGAATAATATTCTAGTTAATTGAATTGTACAAATGATCTGCTTCTATTATAAGAGATTAATTTAAAATTGTACATCAAGTGTGGGGGTATAAGTGAGCCGAGATGGCCTAGGCCCAACTCATTAATGAACTCACGAGTAAAGCTTATCAATCCACGAATATAGGCTCAAGCTCAAACTCAAGCTTGTTCATTAAAGAAGCTCGTTCTTGTTGGCTCAATAGTTGCTCTATTAGTCAGATTTCAATCATGTTGATTTTTTCTTTACAAAGCTGTCGTAGAACTCCTCTTCGCTCATCGATCATTTAAATGACTTATCCGTCGAGCTCCATGACAAATTCAGTTAAGCTTGCAAAGCAGGCTAATGACATTACTGTTAGTACAACAAACTGAGCTCGAGCTCGACTTGAGCTTGAGTTTGTTTTTTGAAAAATGAGCAAAGCTTGAGCTCGACATGCTCGAGCTCGACTTGACTCATTAACACCCTGATCTAAAGTAATAAAAAGCAAAATAAGACATGTAAGCAAGTGAATTGCTCCATCTCATCTACGCTTACAAAAAATAATTGAATATATTTGAGTTTTATGTTTTTTATGGTAATATATTCTTTTATTACTCTTATGTTTCGATTTTTAATTTGGGGCGTTTACGTACGTAGCACACAATTCTTATATATTTACATATTTTATATCAAAAACTTTCATATCTATATACATATTACTCAATTTTTTAACAACAGATCGAAGTTAACACTATTATCATACTTTAAAAGTGCAATACACATTTTTCATACATCAAATTTAAATACCAATGTGCTATATATATATATATATATATATATATATATATATATATATATAAAAAAAAAAACACAGTAAATAAAATAGCATTAATCCGGACAATCACTAAATAGTAACAAACCATTACAAAATCAAAAGGCTTCTAATTCTTTAACAGAGTACAACTAAGTTAAGCGATAAAAAGGCACTAAACTTTTTAAAAGAAAGAGGAATGTTGAAAATAAAAATAAATCCACACAAATAATTCTTAAGATTCAACATACTTCTTGTTCTTTGGCACCCTGTAAGCACCAACCACACAGGCATGGTCACGTTCAAAAGGCTCAAGAGTAACCTGCTCGAAGGGTTTGAACTGATCGGCTTGAAGTTTCTTCACTTCCTGAGCAAACACGGCCTCAGCAGGCACTGTGGAGTCGATACAATTGGCCTTAGATGAGATGACAAAATGACCCTCATTTTTGAGGAAAAATGAAGCACTTAAAGCTAATATCCTTGCCTGATCCGGCTGAGCAACATCAGAAAAAATAATATCCGCTATTCCAACTAACATCCGATATCTAGTAAGATGTCTGGCATCTTCAATTATTGGTATAACATTCGTGAGTTTTTTCACCATATTTACGAGGTCCCTACCACTTTTATTCAAGAATTCAACAGTATAGACCATACCAGTCGGTCCAACAATATCAGAAACATGTGATACTGTAGTCCCTCATGCAGCTCCAAGGTAGAGAATCCGAGAGCCAGGAGCGATCCAAATATTATCAACACCACCAAGAATCGTTGCTGCAAGTTTCGACCTAAATGGATTCCACACCTTGTACTCCACCTTAGTTCCGACCTCAGTCTGAACAGAAATACGTTTTTCCCCATAGACAGATTCATTGGGAACCATGTTCTTAGTACAAAGGGCGTCTTCCTTTCCCTTTGCTACGAAAACACCATCATGTCGATGGGGCATCACTACGACCTTACTTCCCCCCTTCATCCCTCCATGGCCACCTCTCCCCCTCGTACCACCTCGGCCGCTGCCAAATCCACGACCTCTCCCGCTACCTCTTCCTTTGCCTCTACCTCCACCACCTCTTCCTCGGCCCCTACCGCCGCCTCCATCACTCCGACCCATGAACCCACCGCTTGAAATTCTCGGAGGTCTCATGATTGCACCTCGAAAAAAAAAAAGTTCAAAGGGAGAACTTAGGCTCTTTTAGGGGTAGCTCGACAACCGGCCTTAAGCAGGATTTAGGCTAAATCCTTCCTCAATGGTTTCTGGTAGTAGTGGAGAGTGAGGATGAGAAAGATGGAAGTTTCAGTGGTCTATGAAATCCGTGATCGCGTCGTTGCCTTCCAAGGTAGCTCTAATGGCGACTGTATTGTGAATGTTCATTCATGAAGGCGATGGTTTTGAGTGAAACTAGGGAAAAAAATTTGCCTACGTACGCAGAGCTGCGTCGTCTGTAACCTGCAAACAGGTTATAAGGAGGATTTCAGTAGGTTATAATCGTGTTATACCCCCTGTAACCTCCCTATAACCTACCTGTAACCTACCTATATATGAAAACAGAAGCGTGAAACTTACTCGAAGTTACAGGTAGGTTACACGGATGTTACAGGGGGTATAACGCAGTTATAACCTCCTAAAATCCTCCCTGTAACCTGTTTGCAGGTTACAGACGTATACAGCTCTACGTACGTCTTATGTACGCAATTTTTTTCCGAAACGAGGAGGGGGAGCGCGAAAAGCGAGGGTTTAGGAGGGGATGTGAAGTTTGAGCAAAAAAGGGAGAGGCTATATATATATATATTATTGTATTAGGACATCTGTTGCAAATTTGCAGCAGGTGTTCAATAACAGAGAGTCACATGATAATTTGAGCCCATTGACATACACGGTTAGGGCCTGATTTGTCACGTGACACTTTGACATTGGACACTCGATAAAAATTTACATCAGGTGTCCTTATGCAATAATTTTTCAAGGTCAAGGGTTCAATCCCACTATGACGTAGGAGCTTTGAAATTTTAGGCACATGACGCGGGCTCTCATCATGGGTCAAAAATCGCATGGAAAATCGATATTTGGAATATCAATGTCCATTTAATATATATAAATATATGAAAGTTTAGACGGGCTCATTTTTCAAAAAAAAAAAAAAAAACAAAATAAAATAAATATTAAGTTTATTAACTTTTTTTGAAGTCAGAACCATTTTTATTTAGATTAAAATTTATTTTTATTTGGAGTAAGATAATTTTAGTTAGATTTAACTTTTGAGACTTCCCTAAATTATTAGTTTTTAGAAAATGAGTATATTTAAAATTTCAATTTATTTTTTAAATATTATTACTATTTAAAAAATCAACTAATAAAATATTTAATATTTTCTCTCGAATCACATTGTTGTTTTAAAATATTAAAAAAATTAAATTATATCAAGAATTTAAAATTAATTTTATATGTATGAACTTTTTTTTATAAGTTTAAGTGAATTTAATATCTAATATATATATGTAAATAAAATATGTAAGAAATTTAGAAATGTTTATACGTAAATATAAAAGAGTTTAGTAAAATAAATATAAAATAAAATTACATAAGTAACACTTATCAATTTTTATTTAATTAACAGTTAATTTTTATATTTTATATATTTGTCATCTCATCTACATTGAAAGTTGCATTTCATTTATAAAAAAAAAATAAAAATTAATAATTTTTATGTGATATAAAAAAATTAATTGATATTAATATAAAAATTAAAATATCTAAAGAGAAAAATTGATGAAATTAATCCTCTTAAAAATTTGCAATCACAAAAGTCAGGCTTGACGGAGGTCGATGTCAATTGAATAACAAGTCAACATACGGCCGGTCCCTGGGTGGTCGCCTCTTCCGAGTGCGTTTCAGAAGTTTGCTGATAGGAGACCGCGGAGGTCGAAAGATTGCGGAGGCGGAGCTACAGGGAAGTCGCCTTTTCAGTGTTGGTTTGTCCACATTGATTCTTTCCTTGAAAACTCAAAATACTTCTTATTTTTTCTGCTTCTGTATATCGCTTCAATTCATGTGTGTGCAATGGTGCGATTTGACGAATCAAAAGCTTGGGGTACTGCAGTTTAATGAATCCCTAGTGGTTCATATATATATATATATAGAGAGAGAGAGAGAGAGAGTATTTTGTATTGTTCTGAGTGACTTTTACGCTCGAAAGTTGAGTATCTAGGGTTTCTTCTGAGGCCGCTTTAGCTGGGACACAAATGTTGTAGATAAGCTTCATACGATAACGCCACTTAGTTCTGCCTCAGCTTTGTTGCCCTTTCATGATTTATCTTGCTATTCCTTCGTTCAAACGGCTTTTATAATAGTGGAGGTGATGACGAGTTTAGCATTTCGGTCTGAATGCCGGTTTTTATGATGCTAGCAAGTTTATCCATGATAGATGCTACATCTTAGGGTTAAAGATGCATGCAACGTTGGTCAATCCCTGGTAAATTTTTTTCTATTCAAGGCAGAAATGAGCACTGAAGCAGGAGATGCAATTGAGACCCATGGAATGGCCATGGACAAAGATAAGAGTAGGGTGCAGTGTAATTATTGTGGGAAAGAGGTACGTGGATTCAACCGGTTGAAGCACCACCTGGGAGGTGTTGGTAATGACGTAGCTGCTTGTATTGGGGCCCCTGATGTTGTTAAGGCACGGATGAAGGATCTGTTGCTGGAGAAGAAGAAAGAGAGGCTTCTCAAGGAAGTTGGGGAGATCTACCATCCCGATCTTCCTCTAAAGAGACATGTCTCACCTCCTTTAAGCAACCCTAAACGTGCGCAATTAAAGCTAACCCACACTTTTCCTGCATCAAGTTACGGAGAAGGTACCGCTGAAATGAGAAATGGGTTGAGTCAAAATATCGTTGATCATGCCGGACCAAGTCAATCAGCTTCATTGGGTAAGGGAAAGAATGCCATGGAGTCAAATAAGAGTGGAAATCCTTTTGGTGGCATTCATATTTCAAGCACTTCAAGCAAGATGGAAGATGGAGATGTCATTGTGAAGGAAGAAGTGAAGGACGATTCATTCTCACATGTAGCAAAGCTTATAGGTTGTTTCTTCTTTGAGGCGGGCATTGATCCTAATGTGATCAAATTATCATCTTTTCAGAAAATGATTGATGCCAGCATTAGATGTGGATTTGGGTTTAGGGTTCCTAGGCATGACGAGCTGAAGGGATGGATCCTTGAAGAGCAACTAAAAGAAGTGTGTAAACATGTTGAAAATGTCAGATCTTGTTGGGAAAGAACTGGATGCAGCATCCTTTTAGATGGTTGGTCTGACCAACAGGGCAGAAGCTTGATTCGTTTTCTGGTAAATAGTCCACAAGGCACAATATTCCTAAGATCTGTTGATGCATCGGATGCCATCAGCAACGCTGATGCATTGTTTGTGCTATTTAGTAAAGTTGTAGAGGAGGTGGGAGTTCAAAATGTTGTTCAGGTTATTGCCCATGAGAAGTCATGTTACATGGAAGCTGCTGGTAAGAAGTTGGTGGAAAAGTACAGGTCTTTATTCTGGACAGTAAGTGCAGATTATTGCATAAATCTTATTTTGGAGAAGATAGGAATGCTGGATCACGTGAAGAAAGTTTTGTTTGATGCTAAGTGCATCACAAGGTTTATTTACAGTCATTTGCTACCGTTTGAGCTGATGAGGAAGTGCATTCAAGGGAGCTATCTGGTTCGACAATCAAATTTGAAATCAATTTCTGATTTTCTGACCCTGGGAAACATTTTGTCTGAAAGAGAAAACTTGATTTATATGTTCAAATCAGAAGCATGGAGCTGCTCTGAATTGGCTTCTAGACCTCTGGGCAAAAAAATTTGTGAGCTGGTTAATGATCCTTTTTTCTGGGCTTCAACCGCCGATGTTACAAGGGTCACAATTCCGCTAATTCGTGTTCTGCAAAAGATTGATGGAGGTGATACTGCTCCAATGGGATTCTTATATGATGCGATGGATAGAGCTAAAGAAGGAATTAAAGGTAATCTTGGAGGCGAAGAAGCAAGATACCTGCCCCTTTGGTCTATAATAGATGAAATATGGGACAACTATCTTCACTGCCCTCTTCATTCTGCTGGTTATTATTTGAATCCAAATTTATTCTGCTCAAATGATTTCTTTGTTGACACTGAGGTCACTAATGGTCTCCTTGGTTGCATAGTCCGAATGGTTGAGGGTCATAGCAGTCAAGCATTGATAGTTCCACAACTAGAAGCTTATACATTGTTGTCAGGGGCAACCCTCAATGAGATAGCAGTAGAGCAAAGATCAAAAATGCCACCAGGTTTGGAAGCCTCATTTTCTTTTAGGAGCATGTACTTACCACACAGTTCTTATGAATTTAAATATCTAACACCTAAACTTCAATTTTTAGATATATGCCACCGTAACTATGCATTAAAAGGTTTTTTAAATGTTAAAATAGTGGTATTTATGTGTGTAAAAATCAAAGTTTAGGCATTGGATATGTATATATATATATAAGAATTGGATGTGGTATATGTATAAATGCCCCCTTCTTTTGTGTTTACTCGCTATGTTCATCATGATTTATATAAATGTACTATTTTTCTTGATTTATTCAGATGTGGTTATGTCAAAACATTTGGGAATGATGGCTTAGTGGTTAGGCTGAAGCTTCACTGTGGAAGCGGGTGTCTTATTTTTTCAATGTATTTTGTTTCTCAGTTATTTTGTTGAATTCAGTCAAGTCATTCCCACTTTTCTATGTTCCATTTGTGGTAATTGGTGATGGAATTTAAGGTTTACTTAACGGTTAATATATTTGTCTTAGAAATGTACAGTTTCATAGATTTGTACGGAAAACACAAATTACCATGCTTTGGCATGCTGAATTTAATTTAATTTTTCCCTTGAAAGCATTGAATTTGTGTAGTAGAAGGAACAAATTAATACCCTTATGTTTTGATTTACTATTTAAGTCAACATTTCATGCATGAATTCCATTATTTTAATGGGCATTTACAAACATACAATGCAATTCTTTTGTATTTACTTATCTAACACCCAAACTTTAATATTTACATGCAGAACACTGAAATTAATACCCTTTTGTTTTGATTTACTATTTAATTCAACATTTCATGCGTGAACTGCCATTATTTTTAAGGGCATTTAGATGCATACCGCACAGTCTATGTTTTTACATATCTAACGTCCAAACTTTAATATTTACAGGCAAAGAATTCAAAATTTTAGCATCACCTAAAAAATACCAATATCACTTACTTTTAAAAGGCTAAATAGACCTTTGCATGCATAGGTTTATCACTTCAGTGTTATGATTGTAAATTAGAAAGGTTAGATATTAGATATGTAAATATATAAGAATTGTGTGGTATGTATGTAAATTTCCCGTATTTTGATGTTTCAATTATATTTTTCTTGCCACGATGGTCTTCAAAGAGTGAAAGGAAACGCTTTGATTAAAAGGAGAAAAAAACAAGGAACATCAGCAACATTTTCCATCATGTATTATTCTGGAAAGTATTTGTTGATTCAAAGGGTTCTAGTGGATGAATTAGTAGTATTTCTTCCTGTCTTAACTCTTTCAAATTAAAGTAATCATCGTTCCTTTGTAATTACCATGCTGAATGAATGCATGTCAACTTGATGTTTTCCTTGTGTTGTTTTTGGTTGGTGTTTAGCATAACATGAGATCATGTTGAAATAAACTTCGCATAATTCTCAAATTTGGTTAGTCCTACAATTCTCAATGTTTCCTACAATTCGTTGATTTTAAAAGATGACTTCAAAACGGGGCTTCTTGAAAATGCTTGAGAACATCATGGTTTTCATATACCATCTAACTTGAAACTAAAATTCACTGCATTATTTTGGGTCGACCTATGAAAATTATCGAGGTTCATTTTCATAAGATTTTCTTCATTAGGCATGTTTAGAAAATGGATGATTGGATGACATCAAAAGTTTAGTTTGTCCCATGTATTTCACTAATTTCAACCATCAAATATACTCTAAAAAGTGTAGGAACAGCCCATTTAGAGGACTTCAGATCATTTGAAAATTCTAATTATTGAAAGTCACAACAATCTTTTATAACCAGAACAATCCATCAAGAATGTTTTGATGCATCCGACTAATTATCAAATAATCTTAAAAATTTTAAAAGTTATGCAGTCTACTAGCTTAAATTATGATGAAGAAATTATCTTCTTTGGAGAACATTTTAAGATCATAAACACCAAAATTTAGAAGGAAACAACTCATTTCTCATAGTTAGACATTTATGTTAACCATTTCAAATATAAGATTAGGACAATTGTAGTTGGTCAACAACTTAAGAACAATTTGATGAATTAACTGATTATTTTTTTATCAATATTTGGCATTGATCAAATGTGATAAATAAATGCATGCTTTCAACATAAAGAGTGTTTTGATTTTTGGGTATCTGTTACACGGGCGCCTAAAAGGCAATTTAGTCTTTTTTTTAAGCTTAAGGGTAGTTGAGTCTTTTATTATTTATTATATTTTAGTATGAGTAGGCCCTAATGGTTTAGGGTTAGGGATGCTTGAGTATTGAGTCTTAAGGTTAGGGCTTGGGAGAGATTTACTTCCTCTCGAATTGTAGGATTTGTGAGAGCTCGCCTTCCTCTTGAATTGTAGTTGTTTATCTTTATATCTTTGGAGTTGTGATTGCTGATTTGCTTTTGACAGAATAAAAGTATATTATTTCTGCCCGAATTCCTATCAAATTGGTATTAGAGCTGACGATTTCAGGGAACAAAGGAAGGGATAGTAACATACAAGGGATATTGGGTCGTGCGGGTTTCGTGTAGTACCCACGCGAAACAATCGCGGTTTGTATTTGGGAAGCCAAGGTCGGGATCACGGCGTGCATGCCTTCATAATAGTAATCTCGCGATGGCGACTAGAGTCAACGGAGAAGGCAACAGCAGGATCACAGGGAACAACGCATAACAACCACATTTCAACCTACCTCGGAATAATGATAGACCGGGCAATATAGTTGCTTGACGAGATCACGATGTACAACGGCCAAACCTCACTATACAATCACAATAGAATTAACTGACATGGGACAATAGTATCGCAATTCACAACTTTCTCCGATACAGTCATGATCGAGCTATGTAGGATCGCAAGGAAGCTAAATCGCGATGTACAGGGATTTTCAGGGTTGTGGCGTCCAAAGTTCTATGCGACATTTAGGAGTTATGGGTAAGCATGCAGTAATTATGGATCATGGTTTTCAAGAGTTCTACGTTTTGTCAGCTTTGATAATTCTAGAAAGCTAACCTCAGATATAGTCACGACTAGAGCTAGCAGAGAAGGCCACAATGGGATCACAAGAAACCAAGCAAAACAGTCGCATTTCGTCCTAGCTTGGAATCATAACAAACAGGGCGATATAGTCGCTCGACAGGATCACTCCGTACAATGACCAAACCTTACGATACAGCCGTGATAGAACTAACTGGGAAGCGATGACAGTATCGAAGCTTGTAGCTTGTTGTGATACAGTCGCGATCAAGCTATCTGGGATTGCAAGAAAGCTTAATCACGATGTACAGGGATTCCAAAGTTGTGGCGTCAAAAATCCTGTGCGTCATGTAGGAGTTATGGGCCGACCTATGTACAATAATTTTGGATCATGTTTTTCAAGAGTTCCACATGATGTCTGCTTCCAACCTACGTATAGGGATTCCAAAATTGTGATGTCCAAAGTTCCGTGGGGCGTGTGGGAGCTACGCGTTGAACCGTATTTGGATTTCCTCACGATTGAGATTGCCAAGGAATCATGCGACATTGCGGCACAAGAGAATTTCCAAGACATATAGGAGTAAGGACAACCAAAAAAAATGGATGCTTTGGAGGAAAAACTAGCGTAAAAGGCTAGTCAAATTAGATATGGAATAGAGGAGTGTTTATTGGCTATGGAGGGAGGTTCACAACCCTTGAAGAAATGAAAGAAAATTAAGGAGTTCCACACAAACCATTAACCCCATGCACCGTGATCGAGTGACGCGTTTGTAATGGACGCGAGCGACAATTATTAGAAGAATTCGTGTGCCATCATAGAAACATCAATTTCTCAAATGCAAGTTTGAGTGAAGGAATGAGAAGCAGACTCAAGCATCCGTACCTGGAGGGGGGGGGACGACATCCGAACGGTTGGAACTAGAGGCAACATGCAGAATGGGGCAGCGCGCGTTTCAGGGTCGGAGAAAATAAAACTTGGAAGGATTTCAACCTAAAATAGGGAACCATGGTGGGTGGGACCCTAGTAGAGGACTGCATCTACCCACACCAATGCCTTTTGTTGCGGTGACTTTCCTGGCCTAAGGCAATTTTAGAGCTTTTGGGGACCGGCGAGCTAATTATGGGATTGCGGCAGACTTATGGAAGAAGAAAATCAATATGGGTTGAGGAAGGGAACCCAACCCTGGCTTTATGGGTGGAACAAACTTCTGTTAAAGAAATTGGGGAGTAAACTAAGGCACAAGGAAGCTGAAGATGCCGATCTTTGAAGAAGAGGGTGCTTATGGTTGGGTTTATTGTATGGAGAAATAATTTGGTGTTAATGGGCTGGTGGGGGAAGAAAAATTGATGACAACGACTCAGTGTTTGGAGGGAAAAACTCTAGCATGTTATCAATGTATAGAACATCAGCAAGTTATGACATGGGAAGACTTCAAGGTTCGATTGTTGGAGTACTTTACAACCCCATTGGAGGGGATTAACACATGCAATTTTTGGATTAGTCCAGGAAGGATCCGTTATGGATTATATGAAGAAATTTGAGATGTTATCTTGTCGTTTGAGAGGTATTTCAGAAGAAGTGTTGGAAGCAACTTTATGAAAGGGTTGAAGTCAGGGATTTGAGCATCACTTCGTTTGCCGAGACCACAAGAATTGGGGGAAATTGTGGAATTAGTGCAATTAGTTGAAGATCATAATGCAATGGAACGGGTTAATAGGAGCAACATAGGTGGAGCGCCCTACCGAACCGAACTGTTACAACCACGGTGACATAAAAAGCTTAAATAGTGAGCATTCAAAGGAAGGCTTCACAGGACAAGGATCATGGGCAACAACTGGCTGCGACACTTAAGCACCTAAGAAAGACAGATATCTAGGATAAGTGAGCCAACATGTTTTGTTTTCAGTGTGATGAAAAATTTATCTCGGGACACCATTACAAAAATTAAAAATTACAAGTTCTCATAGTATATTATAAGCAGGCAGGGGATGAAGAAACATAGGAAGTTGTGGGGGAGGAGGAGTACCTTCTTTTTTTTCACCTTAGGGATAGGGTATCTTTTTGGGAGTAGTGTATTGTTTTGTCGGTACCTAAAGGGCAATTTAGTTTCTTATTAGTCTAAAGATAATTGAGTCTTTTATTATTTATTATTGTTTAGTATGAATAGGCTCTAATAGGTTTACAGTTGGGAATGCATAAGTTTGAATCCCGAGTTTTAGGGTTAGGGTTTGGGAGAGATTTCTTACCCTTCAAATTGTAGGATTTGGGAGAGCTCACCCGCTTCTCAAATTGTAGGTGGTTTATCTTTATATCTTTGGAGCTGTAATCGTTGATTTGCTTTCGGCAGAATAGAAGTATATTATTTCTACCCTAATTTCTATCATTGTCCTCCATGCATTTGTACCCATAAAAATCTCATGATCCATATTTTGATGGTGGTGCCTCACTTCCATGGTTGTCAAATATCCTTTGACTTGGTTTCCATTTTCTTTGATTGAATGTAAGCATGTTGAGTTATTGTTTTTACCGTTTATTTTATGTCGACACTCTTACAGTTTTATTTTTTGTCAAATTGCAGCGCAATGGTGGGCATCTTATGGGCATCAAAGTCCTGAGTTGCAAAAATTTGCTATAAAAATCTTAAGCCAGCCTTGTAGTGGTGCTTCACGATTCAAGCTTAAGAAGGATATCTCAGAGCTGGTACATGACAAAGGAAGGAGTTGTATCGAACAGCAAATGTTCTGCAATATGGAGTTTGTCCAAAACAATCTCCGGCTAAGGGATACCCCATTATATTGTGATCCAAGGGACTGCATTGGCCCTGAAGACTCTTTCCTGATGGATGATTGGATTTCAAAGGGCTAGGATTTCCAACATGGCTACAACTGTATATAGAATGCAAACTAATTGCTGAATATTCCCCATCTTTTTTGCATCGTGACCAATCTCAGCATTGACTCTGGGTTGGATAATGAAATTATGTTTGTATCATTCCTTGCATAATGCACATTAAGCAAAATATGAAGGCTTTGATGGCGCTGCTGTGCTACTTTGGTATGGAATGTACCAATTCTATTTCGACTTTTAGCATTTCTGATAATCTTATTTCTGGATAACAAGCATGGCTAGCCTGTTAAATTTTTTATTAATGGTGCATCTTATTTCTTTTATTATCTGATAATCATATATTTCTGGCTTCATAAAGTTTTTGGTTTTGTGTGATATGAATGATTGTTGACCACATACAGTTGAAACATAGCAATGTTTTTAGAAAAGCCACCCTCTTCTAAAATATGCCACTATTAAAACTTTTGAAAGTTTTATGCACACATTCACAAACTCTTGCACACAAATAAATGTGTATGTTCGCCTGTGTTTGTCTGTGTTTGAGATGAAGTATCATCCTTTCTTATTGCATTTAGTGATGCCAGTCATGGTGAATATGTTTTTTTTTCAGTTTGTCATGGTTCACTTTTATAATTTTTTTTCTCACTTGATTTAGTTTTTTAAAAGATTTTTTAAACTACATTATTTCACAAATCCTAACTTTCACTACCTAATTTTTCACTTGATTTAGTTTTTTAAAAGTTTGAGACCATATTGTTTTTTCACTATATAGCCAGGTTTCTTCTACATATTTACAATCACTAGCTTGTTTTCTGTATTATTTTGAGGTATCTTAGAATGTGTTTAACTACTTTCACATGCTTTTTAATAGGATTATTCATGTATTAGCTTATATTATTAGCATGCAACTCAATATTAAGACATGCAAGAGAAGTTTAGATCGGTTTCCCCACAAGGCAATGATATCTTTTTTTGTTAGCGGTGATCCCAAATTTTTTACTTGTATTTGTTGGAGTTTCTCTATGCCTACGTCCAAGCTTTCTTGTTTCTTAAAGTTGATAAAAAATATACTTCCTTAGGAAATAAGAATATTTTGCTTTGCTCATGCCACTGTCATATCAGTAGTCTTTCATCTCAAATTTGCTTTTCAAAAATTGTATTAATATGATTTGCTCTTCCTTGAAGGCACCTAAAAATATAAGATGGTCCACATATACAATATTAAGCACTTTTGTCCTCCTAATTGTTTTCTTGATAAAGAAAGAGTGATCAATTTTATATGGAACCACACTTTTCAACATATCTTGAGATTATGCCAAACTAGGCATGAAGAGATTTTTTTCAGGCCATATGAATTTTTTTAAGTCTTCATATGATAATAATGTTTCTCTAATTTCTAATTCAAGGTACCACCTATTAAGAAAAACATTATTTGTCTACTTGATGTAGAGGTTAATACAACTTTAACGCAGGAGAGAGCAAATCTCAAATTGCATTGAGCTCGGGAACTAGAGAAAAAAATTCTTGATAGGTAATACTATATAATTGGGTGCATATTTTTGCGACAAATCAGGCTTTGAATTTATCCAGACTCTCATTTGTTTTATATTTGATTTTAAAGATTTTTTGCACCAAACTGATTGTCTTTTTTTATCACAATTTTCTTCCACTTTGGTGGTCTTGAGAGCGTCATGATTATTATTATTTAGAATTTATAATTTATCAAACGAAATAACATAAGCATAAAATTTGGGTGAAATCCCCTCTTATATCATGAAGTCATTGATTATAAATTTGTTGCATGACCTCATCCATTTTCCTGAGGCAATATGATAGTAATGATCAATATCATCTTTTATGAATTTATTCTCACTAGTTTTTACTTAGGGTGTGTTTTTTTAGATTTCAGAATTGCGTTTCAACAAAACCGCGTTTTAGAGGTGTTTGGCTCCCCAACTTCGTCGACCTGGCTCAGAACCACAAGCGCACTTCAATAGTATTCGCGACCGCGGATGCAGTTCATTAGTATTCACGATCACGGGCGTTGGGGTGCATCCTGCGATTCACTAATAAACAATCACACGATTTTCTTTCGCTATCCCTATCATTTCTTTCGCATAGCCCGTTCTTGCCCTAGCTGATTGTTGTTCGCCCTGTTTTTTTGTGTTCCGATCTTTCGCCCCCTTCACCCCGTTCTTGCATTTAGATCCTTCGTCCCCTTCTTTCTAGGTTACTTCCTCTCTTTTGACTTACTTCATCTTGTTGGTCTAAACTTGTCGCCACTACCCATTGATCGTGTCCTAGCCAAAAATATATATATTTTTTTTTCTGTTTTTGATTTTTATCCTCATATTTAGGGGAGAGTGGGATAGGGAAGATACCTTGCATAAGGCCACTTTTTTGCATACTCATCTTCAAATTTGTTTTTCTATGTCATGCAATTTTTTTGATTTTCTTGTTTCTTCTTCACATAATTGGACATTAGTTTTTATTACGAAAACAATTTTTTTATAGTGTTATCCATTAAATTTTTGTTGAATTTTTTTTTAAATAAATTGCATTTTTGGTATACTGTCTTGGCCACCAATTTTTTAGGTTTTTCTTCATGTATTTGGGCTTTGATTTGTTGGGGACAACATAATTATACTTGAAGCATGAATTTTTTGATCTGTTTGCATTTGCTTGTGTGATTATTCTTTGATAAGAAATACATTTCACTGTATTCATGGTGGATAACAGGTGAACTTAGGTAGATAAAATGTTCTAATCAAGAAAGGTTTTATTAATGAATAAAGAATCAAAAATAAAAAGCTGCAGTCATATTTATTTGTGTTAAGTAATATATTTTCGTTGCTAGCATTTTTTGAACGTTTTAAAAAAAATTAAGTTCTCCTGTAGTTATGTTTAGATAAGAAATACACTTTAGTTGCTAGCCTCTTTTGCACATTTCTGTTGTGTTTGGTGTTAGGGGATAGGAAGTGATTTAACTATTTCGGATGTATGCATTAATAGTGAACATTAACTAAAATTTCAGCCCTCAAAATAATCTTACAAATATAAATTCAATATAATATATTCAACGTAAGCTTCATCCTAGTCAAACATACGAGTTTGCTTACCAAAGAACTTAAAGTAATACAATTGGTCCTCTAAAATACATCTACATCATCAAAATAAATATAACGTTAACAACAATAATAGAAGTGCTAGGATTATAAAATCATATAAGAGCAAGATCTTCATAAGAAATTTCAAGTCATTGAGATTATTTTTCACCGTATCATCAGATGTATTTATCTTTTCATCACCTCGCTCCTTTATTGCATCCCTCGATTATCCACCCATAAAATAAATTTGCAGTCTATGTTAAGTTTTTTGGACATCCGTAAAATTTTTTGCCAACATTGTCACCTTTCTGAATCCTGAAAATAACACATAACAGGTTGCAATCACAAAATACTGTCAATGTTTGATTCTCTTAGAGCTTGTGGAATAGATTGACATCATTTTCGATTATATAATTCTGTTCATTAATGATTATCATATAAATAAGGAGAGAAGAAATGAATAGATAAAAAGAAAATGAGATGCAAGATTTGTATAATGAATGACACTTCCATACATACCGCCAAAATCCCTTCCATTTATATATTTAACAAAAACTCTAATTTCTTACATTGATGCCATCCAAGTCATTCATATTACATAAAGAATACAACCATATTAACTGTAAAAAAGTAAATTACATGTTTCAATCCATTCAAAATTCCCAAGAATGCTTTAGAAAATGCTGGCAGCACTGAAACAGGTTATAGATTTGAAGATTGTGATAAAGACCAACATTTTAAGCGCACAGCGACTAATGGTAAGAGCTAAAAGTAGGCAATTAACTATATTTATGCATAACACCCAGTTGGCAAATGCTTTTGAAAAATTAAGTGTTTTTCAACCATATTTATGCATATGCTATTGGAAGCCCTGAAACGAGAACTATGCAGAAGAAGGTTCTCATAAAAGTTAGCCAGTACCCAACCAAATGTAAATAATAAATAATTGAGTCGCATGAATGTAAATGCCCTTACAGATTTACAGCTTTAAGCAATCAAATGTAATTTTTTGGGAAGGATTAGATTATTTTGTGGTAACCAAGTTGAAACAAAGTATTTCAAATAGAGAGACCACTCTGTTACATAAATGCATAAAAGCAAATGCACTCAAAATGGAAAGGAATGGATGCACTTTTGTTTGTAACCAACTAAAATGATAAAGAAAAATGGATGCACACTCAATAAAAAAATCTAACATTTCCTTCTGACAATGATAGTGAATTACAATGCAAGACATCAACCGCTAATTAAAGAATCGGTGATTACTTCACGTAAATCAACCATCTCTTCAGCACCTTCTCCGTCCTCTATGGTTGGACTGACGATAGCTTCATAATCTGTAATGGCTTGACCCATTCAATATTCATATACTTCAGGTGGTACCGACTCATTTTCATCTACACTTGCGAAATCAACATCATGGAGGGTCATTGTTGCGACAATAAGTTTAACTTGTTTTTCAAATGGATATATTGGTATATCACGAAGAATGTCTTATTTTTTCTTCCAAACACCAAAACCCTCTCAATGACACCCGGTAATGATGAATGATGGTTATTGAACATCTCTTTTCTTCCTCGTACAACCTAACTTGCACATTCAATTCTGTTACATGATATTTTGTCTTTAAAAATGACTTAAGAAAGCCTTGTTGTAATGGATAACCATCATCAACTAAATAATATTTTCTATAAGAGATGTCCACCATTAGCCGGTTTGACTCAAATTAATAAAAACCCAATAGCCTCTCTGCCGACTTTGAAGCAGGAGTGAAAATTTGTGCACACTGGATCGTGTGGCAAATTTGAAGATTCAACAATCGTGGGCGCTGCTCTCCCACCCGACTATGATGAAGATGAAACACATATTAAAGTCGCATGCTGTCATTACATTTAGTGCACCGTCAATGACACCAATACTATCATGTATCAAAGCTACGTTTGCTTAGTTTAGAATGTCTCTGAAAAATAAGTGTATGTGAAACATGCCTGAAGTATGACATGCTGATGATCACTGAAATTTGTCTTGGAATATTTTGAAAAGTTGGATCTTTAGATTTGATGATCTCGGAAGACACGTACTTAAGCATTCAATCCAGTTGAAAAATATTTACTGATAATTTTGGTTGACCTGCTCTTATAGACTGATTATGCGACAATATGTACAATGGTATAGCCAATTCCTCTCGTGAAGTCGTTCTCGAAGAGCCATGAAGACCATAACTGTTGTGGAGCTCACTTAAAAGAACGGTAATGATCACTTGACTCATATAAAAGATGTTATGAAATCTCGTTAGATGATTCTCAAGCATTTCACCTGCCCATTTGCCCCCCGTGAAAGTTGGGGTCATGCATGGAGTCCGAGAGATAAATGATTCATAGTACTCGGTAAGCAAACATACAACCACTGTAACAATTTTTCTAAGACATTTTCTATGTTCTAAATGGTTGCATCCATTGCTGAAAAAAGCAGCAACATTGCCGCGTGATAATATATCACAAATATTAACATTTCAATGAAATATATTACGAGCACGTAACAACATCAGAGTAAAATTTAGCATATGTAAAACTAGTTTAAGAAGTAATTGTTCTACCATAAAATAAAAAAATGAAAAACATAGACATCAGCATAATATTTTTTTTTCAACACATTAACTACAAGAGTAGTTGCTTTATAGATGCGAAGCTTAATAAGAAGACTCCACTGAAAAAACATAGAAATGATATTTACATAAAAAACAACTAAATACTCATATTTTCATGCATAAGCATCAAGTCTTTAACATATAAAAAAAACAACTATCAGTATTAATGCATACGTCCGAAGTTTTTAAATCACTTCCTATCCCCTAACACCAAACATAGTAGAAATGTGCAAAAGAGGCTAGCAACGAAAATGTATTTCTTATCTAAACATGACTACCAAAGAAGTTACTTTTTTTTTAAACATGAAAATGAGGCTAGTAACAAAAATGTATTCCTTCACACAAATAAATATGACTACAACTATTTATTTTCAGTTTCTTATTCATTAATAAAACCTTTTTTGGTTGATTAGAACATTTTATCTACATTGAGTTCACATGTTATCCATAATGACTACAGTGAAAATGTATTTTTTATCTATAAGAAGAATCGCCCATACCAAAAAAATTCATGCTTCAAGTATATAATTATGTCTCCAACAAATCAGAGCCCGAATAGATGAAGTAAACCTAAACAAATTGGTGACAATGATAGTATACCAAAAATGCAATTTATTTTTAAAAACATTCATCTAAAATACAATGGGAAACATTATAAAAAAATATTTTTGTAATAAAAATTAATGTTCATTTGTGTGAAGGAGAATCAAGAAAATAAAAAAAAATGTATGAGGTAGAAAAAAATTGCATGATGAATATGAAGAAAATTATCCTTATGCAATATCTCTTCTCCATCCCCCTGTCCTCTAAATATAAGGATAAAAAGAACTATAATATATTTCGCTTAGGTATGATCGGTGTGAAGTTCCAGCAAGCTTAGACCAACAAGATGAAGGCAAAAGAGAGGAGGTTACCCAAGAAGAAAGGTGCGAAGGATTCAAACGCAAGAATGGGGCGAAGGGGATGAAGGATCCGTACGCAAGAAGAAAGGGGCGAACGACATTCCACTAGGGCAAGAACATGCTATGCAAAAGAAATGCGAGGGCTAGCAAAAGAAAATCGCGTGGTTGTTTATTTGCAAACTGCAGGACACACTTTAGCGCCCGAAATCGCAAATACTATTGAACTGCACCCTCAGTTCTGTACCAGGTTGACGAAGCCGGGGAGCCAAACGATTATAAAACGCGGTTTTGTTCGAAATGGGGTTTTGAAATCCAAAACAAACACTCCCTTAATATTTATATTGTAGGGTTCTAAGAATTAATATGAATGAAAGATTGAATGCCATATATTTTCTGTTTCTCCATTCCTATAAGAATTAATACGAATGATGAATGTGGCAATACATAAATTCTTTGAAAACCTCCATCTGATAACTGTTTCTCCATTCCTCTACCTTCTCTAATAGACAACTAAAAATAGAATTGTAGATGGAAAAACTATGAATGGATATAATATCACATAAAGTATGCCTAGCCTTTCTTTATAGCTAATCTAATCCATCCTGCATTTTGTTTTCCCCGTTTCAGTTTACAATGCTACAACTGCATTTTTTCCCTGATTCTTCTTTCTTATAGATTAATTTGAATCCACCTTAATGAGGACCGTAGAATTGAAAACTTTGATCCTATCAAATTGAGTGTCAGAATTATCATTTTTTTACTTCTACGTTCATAATGTTAGTATAAGCTCATTTAGCATGAAAGGAGCATATACCCAAATTACATTTGAACGAGTATGTGCTCCAGTCTCACTCACAATAAAATAAGAAAATTTGGCAAAAAGCTTTATGAACATGGTTTATAGCTGAGGTGTTAAAGCTCTTGAATCAACCACCACATCTTTGAATTCATCTTCCACTTGTATGTAAAGATTCTTGATCTCTAAATTCCTCAAGGTTTTCAAAGAATTTATGTAGCGCCACATTCATCATTCGTATGTCAATTGAAAAGTAAAATTTTAAGCAAGTTTTTCATTTATTTGAGATGGCCAAATTTTTCTGAGGGAAAATGTATTGAGGATTCTCTTCCGGTCATTCTTTACTTGAGTATCTTCCTAGAATACAAAGAAAAGGAAATTTGGTGATTATTATTTTACAAATTGAGAAGATATTATAAAGTGCAAATTGAAACTTTGGATTTAAAAATAAGCCAACCAATGTAGAAGTATGCTATTGTTGGCCTATACATGCTCCAAAATGATATGAATAAAACTTCAAAAGCTTGAATCTTTATTAGTTGACTTTCTTTCATGTTTATGCATTGCTTTTGCCACTTTACAGAACATGACATCTTATATCTAGTTAATTAAATGCAAGCTATACTTATTTGTATCCGCAACTTTAATCAATAGAAGACAGAATGTAATTAACTTTACCCCACTTAAAATCAAGATTTTTTTCCCTTGCATACCTTGCCTTTCTGACGTCATTTCATGATAATAGTATCATTTTTCATTAATTATCATTGTTTGAAGTGCATTTTTTAATTTGCTTGAATCTTAACTACATAGTAACTGAAGTAAGAAGTTTTATACATAGCTAGAATATTCAAAATGAAGAAATCAATGAAGATAGAGAAGGTCAAAGAATGATTTATAATAAAATTTTGACCAGAACAACATCTCTTACAACCAATATGATCTAATGATATTCATTATATTTCTCATTTGTCTGAGCTTTTAGTAGCATATTATTCTTTAAAGCATGGTTGAGGGTATGCACAACATATTGCATCCAAAAAACATATGGATATGTTTGCTCAACAAGCAAACCAATTGACCCAATAAAATTGGAGCAATGTCAATATTATATTAAAAAATATATGAAACGCCAACCATCAATATTACTTCTTTAATCAACATAAAATTGATGAATTTATCTTTATATATTCTCTCAAAATTTACAGCTTTTATAATTGTAGAAGTCTTGTAGGAATTTTATTTCTCTCAAATCTTACATTACACCTTGCTAAATGTATAAAATAAAGAAAAGAAATTAAAGAGGAATCCATGCAAATAAGAAAAGTAAGAAAATAAAATATCTAATAAGGGAAATACAATTTGTGAAATATATTTTGAAGAAAAGGAAATAAATTCCTTCCTAACTTGGATTGGATCTTTCCAATACTCTCCCTCAAGTTGGGTTGTATATATTGTACAAAACAAACTTGGACTTCAATTCATCATGATTTACCCTTGGGGTAGTATTTTGGTGAGAATATCGGTCTAAAGTCTTATAGGAACATTTGTTGAGCTGAACAATTCCATTGTTAACATTTTCTGAGATGAGTTGTTGGTCAATCTCAATTTGTTTTGTTTTGTCATGATGTACATGATTGTTGGCTGCTATACTAATAACTTTTTGGTTTTCACAAAACATTTTCATTTTGTCTTTCATCTCAACCATATATTCCCTTAATAGCCTCAGAATCCACATTTCCTTGCATATTCTTAGTACTTGAGCACGATTTTCAAATTTTGCACTACTCGGAGAGACAAGAATTTGCTTTTTACTTCTCCAAGTGACGAGATTACCCGTCTGGCGTATAAATAATATCCAATGGTTGATTTTCTATCAGTTATCTCTTTTGTCCCACTAGCATCTATGTATATCTCAATCTCGTGATTTTTAGATCTTTTGAAGAGGAAACAATATTTAGGGGTCATCTTCAAGTATATTATGTATGACTCAGTTCACGGCTTCCAAATGATCCTCATTTGGATTATTCATTTGATGGCTTACTATACTGACTGAGTATGCAATATCATGTTTTTTGTGTGCTAGGTAAAGCAATTTGCTCACAAGTCTTTGATTTCTTCCTTTGTCAATTGGACTGCTTTCTTCACTTCTTTTTCACCTTTTGTTGGATTTCATGTGTATCAGCAGGTTTTCACCCATACACCCATGCATGCCAGTTTTACTTAACAACTCTAAGATGTATTTCTTTTGAGATATGACAATTCCCTTCTTAGATCAAGCCACCTCTATTCCAAAAAATATCAGAGATCTTAGGGTTCTTGATCTCAAATTCTATTGCAAGCATCCTTTTTAGTCTGATAATTTCTTCTGAATCATATCGCCTATCAAGATAATTTTATCTGCATATACAATGAGAATAACAGTATTACCTCTGGTATTGAATTTAACAAATAGTCAACTTTACATTGATTATATCCTTTTGTAATCACATTCTTAGCACACCTATCAAACCAAGTACGAGGAATTTGCTACCAGTCGTATAAGGACTTCTTCAACTTGCAAACTAACTTGTTGTTCGACTTATTTTTCAAATTTGGAGGTATATTCATGTAAACTTCTTCGTCAACGTCCCATTCAAGAAAATAATTTTTACATTAGTTGATATAAAAGGCCAATCTTGATTTACTGTCAGAAAGAGTGAAACCCAAACATTGTTGAGCTTGGCAAAAAGTGCAAAGATTTCTAATCAGTCAATCTCATATGACTATGTGATGCCCTTTGCTACCAATCTAACGTTGAACCTCTCTACATATTTATCTCCTTTGTATTTAATCATGAGCCTACAAGATTTTTTTTCCATGAGGTAACTCTTTAAGTGTCCACATGTTACTGTTTTTTAGAGCTCAAATTTCTTCCTCTATTGCTTATTTCTATGTTGGAGTTTTTAGAATCTCTTAAATAGAGTCAAGACCTGCACACTATCAAGATTTGTGACAAAAGCCTTGTAAGATGATGACAACTTTCCATAAGCTACATATCTTTCAATTGCACGATCATTGCACCTGTGGACGTGAGATAAAGAATTCATACCATTATGATTATTAGGTGGAGTTGAGACAATTAAGATAGTTTCAGTGACAGTGTTTGGTTCTTCAAGTGGAGCTAGTTGAATGGTAGGATTTGGTTCAGTTGTTTGATTGGCAGGGTTTGATTCAATTTGGGTGTCTTGGAGAAGATGTTAAATTTGATATTCCATTGAGTTCTTCCCTTGAATTTTAGATTTGGCAATATAAGATTGATTCTCAAAGAATGTGACATCTATGAAGTTGTATATTTTCCTAGTGATTGGAGAGTAGTATTTATATCCTTTTTCGTTGAAGCAATCGATGATGATTCATTTGAGAGATTTGGGAGCAAGTATGGTGCGGTGTTGGTGAATGTGAACAAATACGAAACTAACAAAGACTTTTAATATTATTTCAGAAGAAAAAGAGTGAATATGTGGATAGGTTTCCATGAGAAAATTATGAGGGATTTGAACTTTTAGGACACCACTAGGCATTCTATTGATGAGATATGTGGTTTTGAGTATAGCTACCTCCCAAATAAGTTTAAGCACATAATTAAAAATTTTAATGGCGCCGACCATCTCAAATATGTTCTTTCTCTCACTGACCATCTCATGTTGTTCAGAAGTATCCACACAAGAACTTATATGAATGATTCCATGCTTGAAAAGATAAGGACCAAGATTGAAATTAAAACATTCCTTAGCATTATCGGTTTTAAGAACTTCATTTTGTTTTGGAATTATGTATCATGGATCAGAAAGATTGAAATATGTTGGCGGTTTCAGATTTTTTTTTTTTTTTCATGAAAGGATGTCGAAGTCATTCTAATATGACTATCTATGATGATAGAAACCAACCACTGTGCCTCATTTATATTTTTTATTTGGGAGGGTTCTTAGATATCAATGTGACACAAAAATATGAAGTCTTATGTTGTAGTTTAGAATATACATGTCTGGTATGTTTTGCAAGTTAACACGTTTTACATTGATAGAAATAAAGTTTTTTATTGATAAACATATGTGATAATATTTTTTTTCAATATAAACAAAATTTGGATGGCCAAGATTACAATGCCTTTACATGACTTAACTTCCAACTAAAGCAGATTTGAAAATAGAAATTAGATTAACTGAACTAAACTCAAAAATACAACTTGATGGACAAACTTGTCTATCGATGAGATTATTTTCTTTAAGCATACATAGATCATCATGCATTTCAGCACTGCTAATCACCTTCTCCAAATTCATTACTTGAATATCAGGAGAATTGAAATAAAATTTAGTCAGATATTCTAAGTCATGAGTAAGTTTACTGATTTAAAGTAAACTATATTTTAATTTTGGAATATAAAAATAGAGTAGAGGTTAAGATTCTTTATCAATTCGACTGATTCGATTCCTGCTGCTGGAGAGAATGAACCTTCAGCCATTCGAGATGTGGATTAACTTGTGCGTGATTTGTAGTTTTTGAAGATAATAATCTCCCATCATATGATCTGAAGCTCTAAAGTCAACAATTTAAAGTTTTAGTTTATTTCTTTGAACAATAAGAGCATGAAAAATGATATCTTGGTGTGCCAATAGACTGATTGGTTGCTCGGTAGAGGATTGTGTTACTTGTCCATAACTGTAAGCATGACGTAAAATTTTATGCAGTGCCTCAACTTGCTCATTGGTGAATGGATTTAATCTCACATTATTATTTTTTATGACAACAATATTTGCACGGTTCTCCCTTTCATATCTTCCATTTGATGGCTTCTAATATGCAGGTTTACCTTGTATTTTCTAACAATTTTCTTTCACATGACGAGGTTTCTTACAATAGTTGCACTGTGGGCGCCCTTCTTGGGCTTGTTACTCTAAGAGGAATTTTGAGTTTACAAGGTAGATCCTTCAACAGATGGTGTGGTGTGATTGTTTGTCATCATCAACTTCTTTTTACTCTTCTTTCTTCAAACTTCTACAAAGGATTCCAAAGTTATAGGGATGGGTTTAATTCCCATGATTTTCCCCCTAACTTTATCTAGATCTTTATTTAGTTAAAGGTCAAATTTGATGGTTTTTTTTTGTTCAGTAATCTCATATACAAAGCAAAATCATCAAGTTATTTTTAGGAATTAACGTCATACATGTCGAACTGTAGCCAACGAGTAAGAGTGAAATATTAAATAACACTCAATTCTCCATGTCGTAGATCATGTGGTTTGGTCTCAATCTTAAATAGCTCTGAGATGTTTTCAATACTAAAGTTTCACTTGCAACCTCTCGTATATCTTTGGATGTCCTATAGAGTAGTAATTTTTCTCCAATTTTTGTGGTCATGAAATTTAATAACCATGAGGTCTATAGTCAGTCCCGATGTTTTGAATTAGTCATTTACAAACTAAAATTTTGCTTGTGCGATGTCCTTTTCCTGTGTCACAGATGTACCTAAAAATAAACCGCAGTCATTGAAGGAAATTGTGGCCATGCAATATATGGTTCGTGACTACGTGTTGTCAAGTTTTCAAGTACGGTAGGGAGTAAAGACGGGCTCAAATCTGGAGTTAACATCCGAGGAAAAGATTTTTGATGCCATGTTATGTTTAATCATTATAAGATTGTGAAATTCAAATTAAGAAAACCAATTGCTGGAACAAAAATGAGAGGAGGACCCTTAGCTCTATTGTTCTTCTAGAGGAGTGAACCTGAACTAGAGGGAGATGCACATCCTTAGTTTACAAGCATTTGATATTCAGTGAGGAGGTCGCGCCGTTTGCAAGATGGCTACTCATGAGGTGGAGGCTAGGGCAAGCTGAATTGTTCGAGGTGGAAGCAACATTAACGTTATGAGAGGATGAGATGGTGATCCGATCTGATAAAATCTAAGAATTCGAACAAATCTGTGACGATGGACTAAACCCTTTGTGATGCGGGAATAGAAGGATTTGAACGACAACGGTATCATGGAAAGACAACGATCATAAGTTTTTTGTCTTGGATGAGAGCGACTGGCTCATGCCTATTAGAGGAGACACTTCCACATCCCGTTCAAATGGAAGGACCTGACGAGCGTGATGTTTAAACAGAGTGGACAATTAATTGAAGTGTTTTAACAGAATGTACTAGTGTGGACGACCAGTGCAATCTTGTCCTGGAGGCAAAACAACGACACCACTCGGAAAAACCAGATGATGTGGCAGAGAGGAAAAATGACCTCAAGTGTGCATACATAAGGATGGCATCGAACGACAACTTCTGAGGTTTGTATGAATCCGTCCTCATCAACGGTGAGGAATAAGGCTGCGACCAAATAAAATCAATTTAATGGCTTTAATACCATGTAGAATTCCTGAAGGAATTATTTCTCTCAAATCATGCATTATACTTTGCTATGTATACATATTTAATAAAGAAAGAAAATCAAATGGGAATCCTCCTAATAAGAAAAACAAGAAAAATGAAATATCTAATAAAGGGAATACAATTAGTGAAATATATTTGGAAAAAAGGAAATAAATTTCTTATGTGGATTGGCACTTTCCAATAATAAGCATTGGATGATTTTTCGGTACTCCAATACAATTTATGTGATATGTTTTGTGGTCCAGTCCAGCCATCACGTGACAAACTCACCCTTTTTTTCATGTTTCTTCTATAAATTCAATTAACTTGGCATCATTAGATTTCTCCCTTTGCACACAAAAAAAATGCAATTTTATAATGGGAATTTCTTGCAAGATTAAAAGGAAGGCTAGCTGAAAAATATCCTTGCAATTTTACCATCTTGCTACCCTCTTGTTTGCAGATTATTGAAGGCCTTTTTTAGCTGAGTGTTTGCAACACCTCTTCTTTTTTAGGCTTGCACCCTTTCATCCTAAATGAACTTATATTAACATTAACATTTTCAATTTGAACCGAAGAAGTAGAATGGCATAAAGTACTTGGTAGTGATTACTCTTTAGGAATTATCCTTTTGATCATTGACATGGCAGAATTAATATGCTTTTACATTTCATTTATTTTTGTGGCTCTTATTTAGGGCAAATTTTAATCCCATGACCAATAATCTTAACTGAGCACTTACTCTTAAGAATGAAACTTCGTAAGTACATTATAATAATTGCATATAGATGCAATATTTAGTCCACTTTTAGAAGTTCTTTCCATCTTAGTGACAAGATTCTATAATAGCTTTTTCTATATTGCATTTGGCCCCATTGAAGCTTCACCCCATCATCCTGAGAACTTCTCATCTTTTATTTCACATTTTAAAATGTACATAAAATTTAAATAAGGACAACTTAATAAAACTAGAAGCTTATTATTCTTTATTTTTTACTCATTCACTATCCAATTGCTTCTTTCCATATCATGAATAATATGTTGTTGGGTGCGTGCTAGCTATTTTGTCAGTGGATTTAGGTATGAATCTTCATAAATGATGAAGTAGAAGGGAAGTGTAACCCCTTTTGTTTTCACATCATTGGATGGGCAATGCGTTCGAAGCGTCATGGGCCAATTGTAATTTTCTTTTTCTCCTATACCTTTTAGCTTAACCTAGGAATTTTCTCCTAAAACACTTTCCAAACCTGTTAAAAATCCAGCTTAGTAAAAACAATGAATTGATTTTGTCATAGCATCTTCCTGAATTATGATATAAATCATCTAATTCTGACGATGTCGATGAACCTCTGTTATGAATTTGATATGGATATCTTTCTTAAGAATGTGTACTTTGTTTGATCATTTTTTCATGACTTTTGCTTCTAATGCACTCAGGACCGAAATAAAAGCTTGGACCCCCCTTCTGCTACCGTCTTGTTGTCGTCTTGGCAACGTTTGATTGGCAACAAAAATTGCAGAATCTGAAAGTCTTGTTATATCCATTTGAAAACTCAAGGTTAGCTACTCATGCACGAAGAGCATAATGCAGTTTTTCCGGACATTGTTCCCAAACATAACACGACTGTCTCACGGCATATATATCATAGCTGAAATGCAGTTGGCACACAATTGTATTATTCTTGTGGGGCACTGACGCACTGTTAGTAAAGAATCAGTGAGCGTAGAACTGTTGTTTTTTATTTAACATTTGGCATATTTGGCTAACCTGTTATTCATTCAGAGGTGTTTGGCCCAGGAGAAAAAACAGCGCTGATTGAATGGATATGTCGAAGTGTTGGTTAGAAGTTGATTTTCATTGTCATCATTTGTGTAAGATGTTGGACCTGTTAGCTTTTCTATAATATTATTTGCTTAGTGTGTCTGCTTCTATCAATCGGTTTTCGAAGTTTTCTTTACTTGATAATTGAAGCAATATATTTATTATGCACATATGTCTGCTTCACATTTAAACTTTCACAGTTACATACAACACTCATGTATTACCACATTTTAAAAGTGAAATACACATTTTCTTCATGCATAGGTTCAAAGTTCCAAAGTGTTATGCATGTAAATATGAAAGTTTAGATGTGAGATATGTGAATAATTGTGTGCTAGTTATATTAATTTACCAATATATTTATCATGCACAGATAAACTGAAATCATGATTCAGGCTGGCTTTTAAAGCGGCTTGAAAGTATTTAGAGAGTACATAGTAGTTTCCGTTGCAAAACTAACTAAACTTAATGAAATGAAATATAGCGAAAATTAAGAGATAAATATTTGATTATTTATTAAGATAATTTAGCTTATTTTCAAAATGATCACATATTCACATGAATATATATAGGCTTTGGTGAATATTTATAGGTATAACAAAACTCCAATCGATTAGTTTTAATAGTTTATTTCCGTGCCAGTATTCAAAATCTTGATGAAATTTTGGAGTTCATGTATTTTTGAATAAAGCATGAATATTTTATCTATTTGCACAAAATTCGTACAATAGTTTAAAATGAATTCTAATTTTTAGAATTGTATGCAATTTTTAGAATATAAATACAAAGATTTAATTTAGATGAAGGCTTTTGACCTATTCTTAAAGCATTGCTATTTTTAAAACTAACATTCTATTTTAACTAATTCCAAATTCTCACTCAATTTTCAAAAGTTTCAATAAAATTTTAATTAATAATTTTTATTTTTATCATATTTTCAATGATTTGATCGTGAGCCATGTAAATAGTTTAATTCAGTAGTTAAAAAAAATAATAAATAAATAAATTGGATGCTAATTTTACAAATAGCAATGTATACTCATATGAGCGCGGATGATCACATATTGATAGAATCACAAATTTTTAATAGTTGTATTAATATAATATGTTACTTATGTATAAATACTTACATATCTGTATGTCCATATCAATATATATATATATATATATATATATATATATATATAGCGGGCGGAACCACCAATCATTCCTGGCTCGCAACCCGTCAGGTCTGGTTTAGACCCATGCATCTAATCACTCGAGTGTTGCTTCCATATAGCATCAGTCGTGTAGAGGGGATCAAACCCCAAACTAGAGGGGACTTACAACTGCCGAAATAGATGCTACCAACTAATATTAAAACACAGTGTTATATATATATATATATATTTATATTGAGAAATTAGAGCGAAGAAAAATAAGAATCGATAAAAATCCAGAAGACCACAAAAAGATTTAACGAGGTTCGACAAAGATGCTTATGTTCTCGAGAGCAGATCGGCGGCTTTTCTACTAATCTAGAAAAAGAATACATGATATAGAATAGAGTAACCTAGGGTTACAAACATGTTTATTTATAACCCTAGAAAGAGTAGAAAATGAAACATTGAGTACGATATGTAATTACCAAATTACTCATGTACTGCACTCCCAACCCACATAAGGAAACTTACCTGATTTGGACAAAATCTTCCACTCCACTCCAGCATCTATCCCTTATATGATATATGAGTCATACCTAACACACACACACACACACACATATATATACATATAATTTGGGTGCGGTAATTTTTTCTTGTACAAAGATTTTTAAGAGGCATTTAAATAACAATTATTTGAAATTTTAAAGATTATATTTTGATCATCTAAATTTTAATTTATATTTTTACTACCTTAAATTTTATTTCATTTTAAAATAGAGTGGTTAAAATTGTTGCGATTTTAAGGCGGTTGAGATATAAATTTTGAAGTTTGGATGGGAACCCATTATACATATAGTTTTTGGCGGTAGATATCTAAAGCCCACGCCGCCCTTTTCCAGGTAGCTCCCCGTCATCTCTACTTTCTCCTCTGCAGTAACCTCGGCTCTTCATTAGTTTCAAATCGGCGCCCTCTTCCGCCCTACCGACCACCAACTGGCAAAGACGCCCTACAAAACTAGTTTGCTGGTCTGATTGGGGATTCTAGTAGATCGATTTTACTTAATCTATGATGCGAAGACGGGAACCCTGCAGAAATTTCCAACGCGGAAGGTACGTACTCTTCTGTGTTTCAAACCCTCGTCTATTCATGCTCTGATTGTACTAGAACGCATGGAATCGCTGGCCTATTCGTCTCCTTTTTTATCGTCTTTCAATCAGGGCTGATTACAGTTTAAAGCATTTCGAAATCTTGCAACAACTCCTGTTATTTTGCTCTCCGGAATTTATTGAAAACTTATAAAATTGAACTCTCTACGGGGGCCTTCGTTGAACATTAGTTTCAGTGACGTCTATAAATATGGATGGCAAATATAGGAACTTGGGAACGGGCATTCTTTTATTTATTTATTTTTTTTCTACAGGTATTAGAATTTTCAGCTGATACGGTGGTTTAGTAGTATTTAAAGCGTATCTTTGTTGAGTTTTGGAGCCTTGCACGTTGGCTTTCATGCAGCTGTAAACTATGTATTGTGTGTGATACAGGTAGCTAGTTGATAGGTCAGTATGCATATATGGTAGGATGGAAAGAAAGAATAGTTGGATTTTTTCTCTAGTCATAAGAAAAATGATAATTAAGAAGTAGGGAGAAAGTTACCATAGGTATCTTTCTTTGAAAAAACAAACAAGCTTCTGCTGGTCTATTCCTTCCATCCTATGACATGTGGATCAACGGGTGGACCATATCTGCTTTTATTTGATGATTTATAATTAAGATCTCAGTTTTTTAATTTCCATTTATATGTTAATAAGAGCCGATTTTTGAAAAGGTGAGTTTTTTTGCCTATCATGGTTTGGGCCCAAGCTCCTTGAGTTTTTTACTTTTGAAAATTAATAATTGAGGAATACATTATAAAAAAATTATAAATATGAAAAATAAAAAAATTCTTCAATATACAAAGAAATGTTTAGGAATTTGAGATAAATTTTAATGGAAAATTGGATAAAAGTTGGTATAAATTGGCAAGGAAGAGCTTCAGTTTTCTACCAAAAGCTAAATTGAGGATGAAGGGGGCCCAAAACTCATTGACCCTTTCAGGGTTTTTGCTGCATCCTTTTTAACTAGAGAGTCTTGAAAGTGATGCTAGAGGTTGAACTGACATTTACTCTTTGTGAGCTTTTAATATTTAATTTATCTCCTTTGACATACTATTACAGAGGATGGATGATCATTGCTTTAAACTTAAGACAATAGAGTTCACTTGATTTTTTTTAGTTTGGAAGATTTACATGCATACCACTGAATTCCTATATATTTACATTTTTAACACCTAAACTTCAATTTTTACATATATGCTCTTTACCTATGCATGAAAGTATGCATTTCACTTTTTAAAAGTTAACATTGTTATATTCTTTATGTGATATGAAAGATTTGGCTGGTAGAAATGTAAAAAACAAAGTTTAAGTGTTTGATATGTAAATACATAGGAATTGGGTGGTATGTATGTAAATGTCTTTTTAGTATATGCAATTTTTTTTGGGTTTTTCTTTTTTTTTTTTGGGATTTGATTCCAAAATGATTTGAATTAAGATTTAAGCTTTTTTGATGATATTATTCTTTTCAGTTAAAATTTATTTTTAACACATTTATTATTGATGTGCTTTAATTTATCTTATTTGTTATTTTGGATCTATAATAATGTGCAAGAAAAGATAAAATATAAGAAGTTGTGCTATAAAAATTGATTTAAATGTAAAAGCTTGGAAAATTGAGAAAAATATAAGATGACCGTATGAAGTCTAAGAGAACAATTTGTGACGTTAAAAATTCTTTTTTTATTGATCTTTATAATAGATTAAATACTAAAGAGTGTGAAAAATTTTTATAAACAAGCCAAACAAAGAGAACGTAAAAGTAAAGATTTAATTCTAGTAAAGTATAGTAAAGATGAAAATAAAAAAAATACTTTTCTTTAAGGAAAATTATTAACATGGGTGGGCGATTTATTTTGATAAACTTTTTTATGAAGTTTCTGAGAACATGATCGTAATTTTAATATCGTTAATAATAAGAAAATGTTTTACTTTTACCGTCGTATTAGTAAAAATGAAGAAAAATAAATCAACATTTAGAATCTTTGGGAGTTTATTGGCTTACTAAACTCTTTAATATTATTTTAAAAACAAAAATGATGCCTTAAGAGTTGAGGAAGAGTATTTTGGTCCTCATTTTTAAGAATAAAGGGGATGAACAAGAGTGTGCAAATTATAGAGAAATTAAGTTAATGTGATATACTTTAAAATTATGTGAGAGAGTAATTGAACACAGGTTAATACGTGATACAAAAATTTCTCATAATTAGTTTGGATTTATGCCGGGTAGGTCTACCTTGGAAGCTATACATTTATTGAGAGGTTTGATGGAGAAGTACAGAGAGAATAAGGAGGATCTATATATGATTTTTGGTTGATTTAGAAAAAAACGATAAGGTTTCAAGAGAAGTCATTTGGAGAGTTATAGAGAAGAAATGTGGTGATATTACTTATATTCAAGTCATTAAAGATATGTATACTAGAGTCGTTACTTGTGTTCAAACAGGAGGATTAGCCAAGTATTTTCTTATTTAGTTGGATTACATCAGTAATTAGCTTTAAGCCCATATTTTTTTGCTTTAGTTATAGATGCTCTTACTAGACATTTACAGGAGGATGTGCCTTGGTGTATGCTTTTCACTGATGAAATCCTTCTCGTAAATAAGACAAGAGAAAGAGTTCAGAAAAAACATGAACTATGGAGGTCTACATTGGAGTTTAAAAGCCTTTGTTTGAGTAGATCTAAAACTGAATAAATGGAATGTGATTTTAGTAGTAATAGCTCTAGTGACAGAATTGTAATTGTGGGTGATCAAATCATTAAAAGGTGTGAACGTTTTAGATATCTCAGGTTTATTATTCAAAGTAACGGTGATACAGATTGGGATGTTATTAGGAGAATTCAAGCTGGTTGGTTGAAGTGGAGGAATGCATCAGATTTATTTTGTGATTGAGAAGTATTGCTTAGACTGAAACGAAAATTTTATGAGATGGTGAGACCTGCAATGCTCTATGACGTAGAATGTTTGCCTTTAGAAGAGAAACATAAAACAAAGTTGAGTGTTGTTGAGATGAGAATGCCTAGGTGGATGAGTGGCTTGACACTTAGAGACAAAATGCGAAATGAATATACCATGATAGGGTTGTTGTCCAGTGGTGGACAAGATTCGAGAAACTTGTCTTAGATGGTTTGGTCACATTAAACGTCGACCATCCAATAATCCGGTTAGGAGAGTGGATGTTTTAGATTCGACTTATGTTAAGAAAGGCAAGTGTAGACCTAAAAGAACTTGGGCATATTGTATAAAAAATGATCTTAATTTATTAGAATTAAATGAAAATTTGACACTCAATAGGACACAATGGAAAAAAATGATTCATGTAGCCGACCCCACTTAGTGGGATAAAGGCTTGTTGTTGTTGCTGCTGTTGTTTTGGATCTACTTACTCTACTGACTTGCCTATAAAGGATCAAATTTGTGATTTGCATATAATTTGGATTTGTTTGAAACTTCACCGCATTATATACCTTGTTAACTATATCTTTATGCATAGAGGATGAAATATATAGGCTAATCATTATTATAATATTATAAGTGCACACGCAACAGAGATTTTTCTTTTTTAAAATGAATTTCTGTTAGAATTCCTTGCAGGCCTATGCAAATTGAAGGTCAAATATATTTAGAAAATTTTGCAAATAAATATCAGATTCTCAGTCGGAATGGATAAATTTATTATATTAAACTGCAAGAGGGTGATTTAAATTTGTTCTTTAATACAAGTCTTGTCAACTGCAACATTGTGGAGGATTGAACTTGCAATCTATGACTTGTAATCATACCTTTTAGGCGATGGATTTCATAACTCACTTTATTATAGGGAGCTTGTATTTATTTGGTGTTTGAAACCATGATTTGTCTATAGAGTTGAGTCGAGACTTGTTAATTTCTGAGTAATGTTTGCATTTCACAGCTTGAACTCTGGTTTAATTACAACTCTATGAAGCATTCCATAATCTGTTTTTGATTGGAGATGAGAAATTTCAATTCTACTGAACTTTTATGTCGGAACTTTTGGTAGTGAGCAAGTAGAATTGGATTATTGGAATTACAAAGTGAAGGGAGTACATATCCAGAACCTATTTGTTACTTTCAATCCAGAACCACTATCATGACTAGAAGCTGGTGTGAACTATATGACTGATCAGTTTGTACTCGAACATGAAATTTGCAACTCTAGTTCAACTTGAAGATGACTAGATCTCAAAATTTTATTGAGTTTTGCTCGATGTAATCAATTTTAAGTCTGCTCAAGAATTTTATTTTCCTCAAGAACACGGAGTGATTAAATTTTTTTGAAAATCTAATGAGTATATGCAATCTCGGAAAACAAAATTTGGATTTATAGTTCTCATAGATAGCTTCAAACCACTAACCACTGTAAAACTATTTCTAAATTCTCATTTGTTTTCTTGAGTGTGAATGTTCTATATGTATGATGCCCTATACTTCACAAATGCAGTTCATCCAATTTGAATTGATTTTTAGCAAGCCACCATTGGCTTGAAGTGGGGTTGAAAAGCAGTCAATCAAAACTTGGTTCTTGAGGTTGATTAGATTGGATTAAATTTAATTTTGAGTTGGTGTTGACCTCATTTTAGTGAGGTCTTAGTCTCATACTCTCAGAACAAATAATCTAGCCTTAGGAGTTCCTTGTTGACCATCCTAGCGGACTAGTAATGGAGCCCACCCGTAGAATTTCAAACCTCTTCTTAACTCATTTTTGTGAAGAACTCGCATGAGTGGTTCCAAGCACTCAACTTCTAGTTGCAAGGGCTAAGGACCAACATATAGAGGGCCTAGAAATGAGTTCCTATAGGATCAAACGACCTTAGGTTAACCCTCGGTGACTCGGCAACGCACTTGTTGCATCACACACGATNAAAACTGTGAAGCACAAATCACCACTCAAACACTTAAACCCTGGAGCTGTCACGACGACAGAAGCTTGGAGCCAACTTTGTGGGCAGCATGACGAGGAGCTTGAAGCGAACAACAAGAGGATCTTCTTCAGCATTATCCCTTCTTAGCATAATAACAACCCATAGGACTTCGAGGTAGCTCGCCTAGAGCGACGTAAATCCTCACCCTCTTTTAGGCCCCTGCACAACCATGTTGTGCAGCATAAGTCCTAACTCGCTTTAGGTTCCGAGGTTGTTGTGTGGTACGACGTAAACCCTCCTTTCTCTGTGGGCTGTTTGCATAGTTGAGTATTATGCAAATGTAAGTCCCAAATAATAAAATTGGCAGGATTGAACATTCAAATAACATTATCTCTAAAAATGTAGCCACACCGTAAGATAGTTTGGGAAGTCACTGAGGATTTTCCTCTGGATCTGTGACATCCCCTACCTTTTACTTCCTTTGGACTCCTGAAAGAAATGTTCCTACTTGAGCCACTCCCACTTGATTTTCCTCATCCTACCTTGAAAACCTGAACCTTGAAATCTTGAAGACTAGAACCATTGATCATTATCGAGAGTTTTCTCAAGTGACTCCCGTCATTTGGGATGTAATTAACTATAGGGGCTTGCCTCTATAGGGAACTTGGAACCCAGGTAAAATAAACCCTATTTAATCTTTGTATTAGATAGGGGAATTTGTCGGTCATAAATAAAAGGTTCGCAGACCAAATGGATGTCACAAATCTCTTAGTTTGCAGGGTTGGGCCTATTATCGGGGTCTACACTTTTCTCTTGAAATGTGTAGTGTTCAGGGTGTCAGGCACAATTATGCAAATTATTGGACTAATGAGATCCATACGGTCTCATTCATTTTTTTTGAAAATTAAAACATACTACTTTCAAAACCCAAACTAAATATCTATTATATTTAAATTAAATTTCAAAAATTATTTTCATATTCCATATTTTCATAATCTATATCGAAAAAGTTGACCGACAGTTGGATAAAGTTCAAGGGATCATTGAGCTGGAATTGGAGAATCTTCATTAACACTCTGAGTTGAGATGATGTGGCCAGTATATTATCACCTGCAATGATGATTCTCCTCATCCATTTTACTTTATACCGGCTAATAATTCATAGGCATAGTAGAGGAGTGATAACGTTTATGTTTAACAAGAACCATTTTATGTGGTTTCGCTCTACCAGATTATTTTTATTAGACAAATAATAGCGTAGTGCTTATAACTCGCAAATTCAATAACTCACAAGCATGTTAAATACATACAAACAGGATCTGAGTCATGTTACTGTTTGCTAAACTCTATTTACTTCTATATTGAATGCATTTAATTTTCTTTTCTTTTTTTAATCTTTGAAGCATAGACTCTGTACATTTAATTTTGTGATTAATTGATTTGATGTTGTTCTGTGATGCATATTTTTGCATGTACATTTTTTTTCAACTTTCAATCGAACTTTTTAATATTTTCTATAATCCTTTGTAATATCTGTTTCAACACATTCATATCCTCTTTTTTAACTATCTGAAAATTTATTCATCTGTTTCACTTCTTTTTAGTTGTCAGTATGGTGACCGCTGTAAGTTCCTCCATGTTAGCCAACAACAAACGAGGCCTAGTCCTTTTGGTCTTGGTTCTACAAAGACTTCACAGCTCTCACAAAATAGTCAGCAATCAACGCCCAATCCATATGGATTTGGGGTTCAAGATACCACCCAGTTGAGTGGTGCAAACATCTTTGGTCCTAGAAATCAAAATCATTCTAAGGTCGGTTATGCTTTTTGCTGTTGAAGGTGTTGTGAATATGTCAATGTTCAATGGAATTTATTTCCGTTTTCTATTGTTCATTTTGTATTCAAGAATATTATTTGTGAAGAACTCTCTCCTTTGTATATGTTTGATTTCATTTAAACTGATATTGAGCATGTTAGTCGTTCTCTTTCCTTTTTGGTTTTATTTTTCAGCCATTTGAAAATAAGTGGATCCGGCCCACCGCTGCAACAAACTCCACGTCGTCTCCAGAAGCTGATACTCAAAAACAAGCATCTGTTCATGAGTAAGTTTTCCTTGTATAGCTAAAAGACAACACCCCTCCCGTCATTTGTCTCATTGCATACTTTGTTAATGTTGTCTGTATGATTTTTCTAACAATTTCTGTTTTTAATCACATAGGTGTACAGATCCTGAGTCATGTAAACGTCAAATAATAGAGGATTTCAAGAATGAGGCACCTCTTTGGAAAATTACTTGTTATGGCCACTGGAAATAGTAAGGAAGATAATATTGAAGAGCTTTAATACCATGTGATTTGTGAGTTTTATACTTTTTCATGCAGCAACTTTAGGTTGACAAGTTATGCTCCTTAGTAATTTGCTTCTTTAAAAAATAAAAAAACTAGATAAAGTATGAACTCGATTCCATTCACTTTTTTTTTGGAAATTATCATATGATGATCTCTAAGTGGTCTCTAATTGTGTGCCTTCTTTCAGTCTTCCATGCGATATTGTTGGTGATTCTAGTTATGAAGAATTGCGTGCAAATGCATATGTGGATGCAAAAAAGGGGGTACCGCTGCAGTCAATTGTAAGCTGAGTGGTGATTAATTACTGTTTATTATTTCTACCCACTTCTCCTTCCCTCCAGTAGCTGATTTTATCTCATTTCAGTATTTTTAATGGCTTATGTGCACAACTAAAATGCTAGTACATGACATATAATAAGTTTAGATAGGGAGCTTTATCATGTTTTTCTATAACTGATAGAAGTGAATGCAATGTAAGTTATGATGGTTTCCGAAATAACTGCAGAAAGACATCCAATTAGCGGTTTTTATATTCCTTAAAATTGGAATATGAGGCCTATCAGTTTGATGTATGGCAATTTTTATATAGCATTTAAAATAATTTTGCCAAAATATGTCTGTGGATGCTAACTAGATGCCTTTTTCACCTTTCTCGAAAATAGCACATACATGAATAAATAAATAAATAAATGTGCACGACGCGCGCACACACACACACTACACCTTGTAGTCTCAGATCACATCAAGATTCAAATGATAGTGTGCACCCACTCGGTGTCCTAGCCCCCTACCCTTGCAGTCGATTCTTCTGCCACACTCATGACCACTCACATGCCTAGTCCTCAATTATCCATTTTACCTAGCTTACCATGTCATGTCCATTGCAATTGTCTTTTTCTGCTCATTTCCATGTGTTGTCTGTTGCACGTTTACCCTTTTTATGTGAGCTTATAGGCACTTTTGTGTGAAAGGCTCTTATGGGCTGCCTTAGGCTGTGATTCTGTACCAGTCCCTCACGAACAGATGCCTTCATCTCAAGTGGCTTTTCCCCTCGCTTTAGTCCTTCCTGTTCATTTCCTTGTTGCTCTTTTGCAGCGCTCTCCAACTTTTGCTCCTCTTTTGTCCTAATTCCATTACAGTTGCCTTCCTCCTTAAATGCTCCAAGGCCATTGTGGCTCCTTCAATTCAACTAATATATCCACTTATTGTCTTAGTGGCTCCTGCTTCCTTAGGGGGTTCTTCGGCTACGTATGTTTCATCAAATCCCATACCTTTTGTGGCTCGCATTTTTTTGTTCTTTTTAAAAGTAATGGGGGGGGGGGGGGGGTCATTAGACTTGGAACAGACATCTTCTTTTGGTTACTTTCCTTTTCCTTTTTATTTAGAATAAGTTCTGTCGAAACACAAGCAACCATTATCATATCAAGACAAATCTATCCTCATTTTTTTCTAAGGATGAGGACTCTTGCGCTTGCTTGACCGTTTTCTTTAGGTCATCTAAATGTGTCGTTCACAAATTCCTTATAGAGTTATAGTTGGTGATATTTCAGTTTTGATTATTATTTCTCATTAAATCATTGTATGCATATCCTTGGATGCACGCTATTGTCACTCCACCAAACTCTTTTTAAGGAAAAACTTTGGACGCAACTCTGGTCCGGACAATAGACGCGATGCATGGATCAGAGGCGATGGTCTTTTTTTCCTTTCTCCACTGCATTTTCCCATGATCCTTGCGTTGAGTTCGTTGTCCGGACACGGACGCAGGCTATGTCCGAATCTAGATGCAATAATTTTTCCTTTTTAAGCCTTACTTTTTATGTCATTGGCTTTTTTATGCTCATGCTTAATTGTTCTCCCTATTTCAATGCACTGATGAAACCACTAATCATACCTATTTAAGTAGCTTGTTTTTTAACTTCAATTACATTTCAACTAATTTACTATATAGTTTTTTGTTTATGTTTTTGGCAAACCCTTGCAAATGGATACTACTATTGCTTGTCTTTCAAAGCCCTATGTGGCCAGAGTTTTGGTTGAAATGGACGTTATCTTATCTAGAAAATGAAGTATAGATCGGCTCTTAGTCCATGTGGATAGTTGCATGTGAATAGTTGTAATACCTCTTTTAGTCAAAAGAGCCACATTTCATTTAGTTTGGAATATACCATATTTTTTTCGAATTCCTCAAATTATTCAAACTATTCTTATAAAATTTTATGCTTCATTTTGATCAAAATGATATATATATATATATGTATATATATATATATATATCTATGTATATATATATATATATATATATGTATATATATATATATATATATATATACCCTAAACTTCGTTGTCTCCCACGACGACGTTTTCACTCGCTCGCAGCTCTCTCGGCGACGCTCGCTCGCGTCGCTGTCGTCTCTTCTGTTGACGACGCTCGCTCGCATCGTCTTTCCTCACCCGTAGTTGACGACGCTCGTTTGCACTTCTTTATTAAAATTATTTGCATAACATATTAAGTAACCTTAATATTTATGTTTATTGGTTTAATGTTATTGTTTAGAGTAAATAATCCTGTAGCTAATCCAGTAATATCAACATACAATGGTTTGATGCTTGGGAAGGCTAGGATTAATTGAACGTATGTACGTTATATAATAATTTTTATTATTTTTATGTATATATATTTTTATTAGCTGGCCCTCTTTCGAGAACTAGGGTAGAGGCAGGGCTAAATTGGGTCGTCCCTTATTTTTTGGATCTTATACGTATCTTTTCTTTTTTTCTTTTTGGATTTTGTGTGTGTTTGTACTGTGTGGGTTGGGTATCTTCTTTTGGGCTGACTCATACAACCTATATGTATTTTTTCCTCTTTAATATATTAACCCTTAGGTTTATTTTTTTTTTAAATATAATAAGTATCCAATTCCCCATTTCCTATTCCTATGTTTTTCCCTCGAGGGCTTTAGGATTACAGTAGGAAACAGTAGGGCTGTAAACGAGCCGAGCTTGAGCGAGCTCGGGCTTGGCTCGTGTTCAGCTCGTTCGAAACCGGCTCGTGTTCGAAACCGGCTCGTGAATAGTGTGTTCGTGTTCAACTCGATTTAAATATTCGTATTAGTGTTCGTGTTCGGTTCAAAATTGACTCGTTAAAATTAAACTGAAAAAATA
>NEWO01000005.1:4013483-4051701 GCA_003013225.1 Phalaenopsis aphrodite
AGAGAAGAAGGGGTTTTGGAAACAAGAGTTGAGTTAGAAACATTCCCAAACTTGGCCAACCAGTTAGCAGGACCGTTGCCCTCTCTATAGATAAAAGTAAAATGGATGGAAGGAAGCCTCAATGCCTTAATCTTTATAAGCCAATGAGCAATGTGCCAAGGATGAGAATCTTGAACAGTGAGAACCCTCAAAAGTAATGAGGAATCCATCTCCACTTGTAAATTGCCCCGGTTATTGAGAGTTGCTAATTTAATGGTCCAAAAAACAACAGCCACCTCAACTTCCAAAGCATCCTCGACTGAAATGGAAGAGTAGAAGAACAAAAGACACCTGCCTACATGATCCCTGAAAACACCGCCTATATCAGCATCTTGATCTGAAAAGCTACCATTAGTGTTAGCTTTAATAAAAGGATGGGAAGGTCTCTCCCAAATCATCTGTTTGATCTCAAGTTTGGGGGGGGCCTACCATGCCATGATGAATTGCAGATATTAGGAAAATTCTTCAGAGAGATCAGTTTGAGGAGGAATGTCTTACAGTTGGCAACAACCTTAGAAGCAGAGCTGAGGCAATTATCAAACTTAGCTTGATTCCTGACCATCCAGATGAACCATGCCAGGATAAATGGAATAGAGCCCAACTTTACCTTAGCCCAGCTTGTCCAGCAAAGAGTTAACTGATTCCAATCCAATAAAGTTGTGTCAATAGTTAAGCATTTGAGGAATTCCTTCCAAACAATTTTGGAATAAGGGCACTGAAAAAAGAGATGGACAGAAGATTCTTCTGCATGCAGACATAGACAACACTTGGAGGGACCTCTCAGCACTTTGAGTTTGAGGATGTCATCAATTGGCAAAAAAATGGTGGAACAACCCAGGAAAGACATAGAAGGAGTGAGAAATTTGTTCCAAAGGCAGTCAGCCCAAGGAACAGACACCCACTGATACAGTTTAGCATAGATTGCTTAGGTTAAGCTTTGAGATTTACTCATAGAGGTAGCTATAGAATCCTTTCTTGCAACATCAATAGGTAGCTTAGATATAGTTTCAGTAGAAGAAGGTGTCACCATGGTGTGCAGCAAAGTAGTTAACCAGTTGTTTCTCTCCCAGCAATCAACCACCCTTAGATCAAAGTTGAAATTTTGATGAAGAGGTTGCAACATTTCATCAGGACACCATTTATCCAACGTCATGTGCCTAAAAATTTCATCCCACACAAAGGTGGGATTGAACTTGTGACCCCGAGGGTCTTGCAAACACTATCAACCAAAGAGTCATGGTAGGCGGCACACACACACACACTCACACTCACACAACCACAACCACACACACGCACACAGACGAACACACACGCACACACACCCACACACACATACAGACATACATACTATTTTCATTTGTCAATTGTTGATGGAAACATTATAGAGCATTTGTGCATGCACTTGAATCTGGCATTGTTCTCTTATTTTCAGATTGAAAGAGAGAGAAACTTACTGAATTCTAAGTTAGCTGAATTTGATGCTCTAATTCGGAATCCCTATGTTATACGAAGCTCTGGTCCTACTGCTGTAAAGCAATTCTCTGTTAGTACCAACGCTTCAACAGTCAGTCCAATGAGCAATGTACCGCCTACATTTTCAAGTTTTAGTCAGCTTGGAACGTCAACTAGTGTTGCACCTATCATGAGGTATGCTATTTTCTGCCTCAAACTGATACAAAATCAATAATCAAGATAGAGAGGCCATATAGTCTGATTGTTTACTGATATTTGTGTTCAGTTTTGGAGGCCAGATGTCAGGAATTCCGTCAAATAGTGTTTTTGGGCAGTCAAGTTTTCCTAGAAGTACTAGTCCAATTTCAGGTGGATCTGAGATGAAATTTGGTGATTCTGGTAAGAAGTTGATCAATTTTTATGGTTTTTGAAATAGATAACCAATATTGTTTACTTTTACGTCTTCCAAAATATTCATTCTGAAACAATAATCTATTTATTGTATCAATAAAATAAAAATTGTCATTAAGTAGCTAAATCCCTAGGTCCTTTGTAATAAAACCAGAAGGTTTCTTTTAAATCTTTGAAAAATTATGGAACTATTAGTGCAAAATTTTTTTGAGACTCAATTTCGTACTGTTCAAAATTGCTGGCTCTCTTATTGGATGATCATTGTGGTTCTCCGTTTGTTTTAGAAGCTTACTTGGAGCTCATGGTGATTACTCGCTATCTATTATAATTTTGAAAGACTAGCACATTAAGTTCTCAACCACAAGGTTGGACAAGCACGACCAAAAGCAGGTTTTAACTTCTAAGGTTTGGAAGAAGTTAGATTTAAACTGAAATAAGTTAAATAGATTTTATTGAAATTGAATCGGTAACTTGTGTCGCATTATATGACTGAAATGAAATGAAAAACAATCTGTTTTCTTAATGTTTTGGATAAGGATAAAAATTACTCCAATGGGATGGGAAGGGAAGACTCGAGATAATTTATGCTAGAAATTGTCTAGTTTGATTTCTCTGAATTAGATTAGTATCTAATGCGGCTTTTTATTGAATTAGAATGAGTGGCAAAGGAGAATTTACTAAGGTAACTCAAAAAATAGGAAAGGAGATGCTGGTTGTTTGTTGACATTCTGATTGAAGATTTCCTTCTCTTTCTTACAGTGGTAGATTTTAGAGCTGTGGTTTTCTCAAAATTTTCATTGTGCTTCACAGCCAATAAAACTTCATCTTTGTGGCTCTCTTAATGCTTGCTCGTTTCTGAAGTGTGGATCAAAATTGCGTTGTCCAAATCTTGGTAATGAAAGAAGCTCATTTGTTATAATGTTTTTGTTGTATTTCTTCTAAAGCAAAATAAATTTATTTATTAATCAAGGAAAATAGTACAACAACAAGTAATAAAAAAGCATTAAAAACCTCAGGTTTTATGAATTTAAACTCAATCTTTTGTCAATAGTTGTTAGATGTAAAACCAATCCAAATTTCTTCTTTTATAGTGGGAGAAAAATCTAATTCGACCAAAACCCGAGTCATTGGTTGCCTAGATAACCTACTAATAGTAGTATATAATTGAAATCATTTGCCAAAAATTGAACTAGGGTAGATTTTTTGAAATAGCGAATTCATAGATGCGGCGAAACAACCCAAATTGGACTGCAAGAAGGTTCCATAGAACAAATAATTCATATTGAATCCACTTGTATATTATGTTCTCCGAGAGAAATGCTTCGAGTTATCATATTTTTATAATACTTTGTAAAAACGTAATGAGGGTCGATGAGTCCCACATTATAACTTTCAGCCATGTGTAGATTGACCCTGGATCTATGAATAATCTTCAAATTGGGATGACCCCATGAAACTTGCCAACCGATGAGAGGGGAAAAGGTGAAGGCAATTCAAAAATCTTATTAGATAACATGAGAGCAAGTTTATCCTAAAAAGAAGACAATTTGTGATGAAAAATTGCAAGCTTTTGTTAAAATTGAATAAGAAAATGAGAGTAGTTGGGCGGAAGGTGAGGACTCTTATCTTCTCTAACAACCTTAACAATAGATTGAGGAAGGCACAACAAGGGAAAGCCCAAAGTGGCGTGAAGCCCGATGAATGCCAGCAGCCATAGAAGGATTCCTCCAATATGGTCGTACTTAAGAAGTTGTCAATGATTTAGACAAAGTTGATGATGAGAGATCTAACTCAAGTGGGAGTGGGATGGCGTTACACCGGAAGGCAAAAATAAAGTCAAAATTGATAAGAGGTGAGCTAGGCATAATACAAAGATGCCATCACAGGCGCCGGGACCAAAAGATGGCATAATGTTGCATAGCACAAAAGTTGGATCAGTGCCTGAACACATGCAGAGCTAAAATTAAGTCAGCCTGTAGGCAAAAGCTGAGTAATACAAAGTGTATCAGGGGTACACAACAGGATGAAGTGGCAAGAATGCACGAACACAAGGGTGCGAGGGTACAGAGAACACAGAGAGGAGGCTAGCCATTGGGAATGCAAGCACTGCCCAAATTTAAGAAGGGTGAAAGCCCTTGCAAGCATAGCTAGTGTGCCGAGCACCTGATTTTTTTAATCATGCTTATTTACTGAACTTGCTACATTAGATTCCATAGCAATCTAGTATGCTTTTATGGCGTGACTGTTCTATGCTCTTCTAACCTAATATTTGTTGCTATTTTTATGCTGAGACCTTGTCCTTAGATTGCCATGGTTGCCACCTTAGAGCTGGTGCTTGTAGGCAAAATGTTGATCTTTATCACCAATGGATTATCTGGTCTTAATATTGGCCAATCTCCGCGGTATTAAAATGGAGTTTTTCTTGGAGTTTTGCTACAGTAGCGAGAAAAAAGGGACCAGCCACAGCTGTTATAGTCACACCAATGCAGACCGCAGCTAAAACTATGTTAAAGTGCCGTCAACCATATCTATATATTTAGAACAACGTGCATGGAACATTATTATATAACAATTCATTACTAGTGGAGTAAGTTCTGTATACATCTTTTTAAATAAACACACAAAATTAAAATAAGGTAATCCTACATCATATTATTAATCATATTCATAAAACATAAAATCAGTTAAACTATGTACTTCTATTAAAATTATTAAGGCTCATAATTGTTTTCTTAACTATATGTTACTGGTTAATTAAATGTAAGAATTATTATTTAATATCTAATTTTTCATCATTCAAAATTATTTTGAAAATGCATTACATTATATATTATAATGCTCACAAATCTAAAATTATTATACACAATTAGGAAGCCAATGATTAATATATAATAAAAATTAACACGTTTTTTAACATATTGTCTTTTATCTAGATGCTTTGAAACTTGAGTCATAAATTTTTTTTTAAAAAATTGAGTAAAAAAATATCCACCTAAACCAATGAATCCATTTCTTTATATGACCAAAATTCGGAACCAAAACTGAGTTTATTGGCTTTAGATTCTGCTCTGTTCCTCTGATTGCAACTTTAAGCACAATAATCACAATAAACTAGAAAATAATGTCTTTGCTTAATGCCTGATGATTAATTATGACTCTAATTATGAGTAGTTCTAGATTTAGCTTTGTTTCCATATTATGGGTGACAGAAAATTTATACTTTGGGTTGTTGCAGGAACAGTTGGTGGCCAACAACCAATTCAACTGTTTGGGAGTTCAACAGGACCAAGCAACTTCGGAAGAACCAATGGTTTGTCCAAACCTTCTGAAACTGCTTTATTTCCTTTACTGGTTGACAGGAGATTCATAATTTAGGCTGTTGCAGGAACATTTGGTGACCAACTACCATTGCAACAATTTGGAAGTCCACCAGGACCTAACAACTCCAGTATCACCAATGGTTTCATGGCTATGGGAAGCAAGGAATCGCCCTTACATTCTATCTCTTCTCAATTTTTTAACAGCAGCAGTAATCAATCATCAGGATTTCTTGACGGATTGAAAGTTGTTCAAAGCGCATTTAACAAGGCAGCTGCAGGGTAAGTTGGATTAGTACCTAATTGGCTAACCTCGCACAGGGAACAATAGAAAGGAGTCACGGACTTTCTTATTAATGGACACATGCCATAAGAGAAATAAAGTCTAAATTATTATCGCTTTTCTAAATCGAGTATTTTAGAGATTAAAATATTGACATTGACTTGTGATAAAACTAAATAAGAAATACTTATTTGGGAGGGGTAATGAGAGTAGTAATTATTTAAAATGAGGTATTATAAATATTGAAGGACTGAGATGTACTAATAAGATAGATAAATAAGGTTTACGTGAAAGTGTTGTGAATTGCAAGGGATAGTCCCGTAAGATGGATTAAGATACAAAGATCTATGCAAAACTGAGTAATGTATATCATGTAGCACTCAACTAGAATGAATGAAGGAGAATTCATATAGGCAATTGGGAGTATGACTACTGATAATGGTGATGATTATAGTGATGGTGGTTTTCAAACTGAGCAAGAGTGATTTTATGATTTCCATAATAATTTACCATGTATAATCATCATCTCATAACAACACAAATAAGTGAAATCTTATGTTTCTTCTAACTGCGGGCCTTTTTTCCTTCTTTTTTTGGCCAGTTTGAAATAGATTTCTGCCGCCTTGAATGACCGAAAGAAATAACAATTTATATGCATTTTATACAAGTATTGTTATCTGTATCATTTTTTGACTTGGGTGTAGAGCTTTGGATTCTTCATTATAGAGTATGCTTTTATGCCCATATGAGAAAAGTATATAGATATTGGTAATGTGCATATATAGCTAGAATGTATTTGGTTTTTTGCTGTCATACGGATTCGATGGTTTGATCTTAATCTAGACATTTGTTTTTAGTTTAAATTAATTTATTTTATTTGATAGTTGCTTTTTTAGATTATAGTTTGTGTAATCATCCTAGCAGATATATATATATATATATATATATATATATATATATTAAAAGAATGGCCAGTGACTATTATACGAGCCTCTAATATCTCCTAATGTGATATATAGTGTATACATGAAGTAGGAGATGATAAATAGAAGACGAGAAAAAAGTTACAAGGAAGAAATAAAAAATTTAATGTCAAAAATTAATTCATTCATCAACTACCATTGCAAAGTCCATGTAGCAACCTTTCATAAGAGAGAAACCTTCGATACATAATGAGCATACATAAATATAGTACACTCAAACAAAACATGAAGACATAAAGTGCTAGATAGACGTGAAATATGTAAAAGCTATAACATGCAAAAGATACTTTATGGATCCTAGTGTCATTCCCATGGCATGTCTTACCCCCACATGTGTAGTCTTTGCATGATCAAAAATGTGCGCAAACTACTACCTGTACCTCTTGTATCTACTGAATTTTTGCTTTGATAATCTACTCTTGTTACATTGACACTTGCCCACAGTCCTGATAGTATGCCATTCTATAGACTATCCCCACATTGACTATTGTGGAGGCCATAATGATAGCCAATATCATGATAATGAGTGCCATAGCTGACCAAGCGATGTTTATTTTGATTGGTGTTTTCATCACCCTGATAGAAGAATAACATGGATTTTGGTGTATTTCACCTTTGAGAAGTTAAAATGGTGATATTTTTGACGTGATATGAATGATTTGGTTGGTATAAATGTAAGAAGCAATGATTAGGTATTAGATATGTAAATACATAGGAATTGGGTGGTATGTATATAAGTTCCATTTGATATTTCTGCTTCATATCATTAATGTGAAATCTTTGAACGTGTTCAGGCTAAAATGAGTTTTCAGTTTTCCATAAACAGAGTTGCCTTTCGTTCTAATTCTGCATTCGTATCAGAAGAGGAATCGACAGAAAGAGTCTGTCTCGACATAAATTTACAGACTACTCTTATCAGATGAGTATTTGGCCAGTGGTTTGATCATCTTCTGTATATACTCCCTCTTTCTTCATAGAACATACAACAATACATGGATACAAAAGGAAGAGCAAATATAGGCCAGTTTAAGAAAGTATGGAGCCCAACCAACATCTGAACCTTAAATCCAGATATTTATCTCGAGAAGAAAGTAATTTCCTTAAATTAACTTAGATTAGCTAAATATGATATGAGGTGTATGTGTTTATTACTGAGTAAATCATGTTTAGATACCAATGCATTATCTGTACTTACTAAAATTTTATTGGCCTCAATTAGTGAACACAATATCTTTTGAAAATTGGTTGTATTGAAATTGTTGTTTAATAACTGTAATTATATTCGGTGTAAAAGTAAAATAATCTTTTAGTTTTTGATAATGTATTCATAGTCCTTTTGTAATGTATTCTTAAAGTAATGTCACTGACTTGTTATACTCTTTTGTTTGGACTTGGTTCAAACTCGAACTATAAGTTCGAATCTGATTTGAATTAAGTTCTAACTAGGTTTGAAATTGAACCAATTTAAACAGTTTTTGTTTGTGGCAGAATTTAAGTAGTTCGCTGTTAAAAAGAGGCTTTTTGGTCTGAAATAAACTCTCAAACATATTTTGTCCAAGAATTTAAACGAGAATACTTTTGGCTATCATGAGGTGTGTGTGTGTGTCTATATATATATTTGTATGTTGCATATAAGTAAGAAGGAAATAAAACCGTAATTATGGACTCTAGAATCAATTGCATAGCAAAATTACAAACAAGAAGCAGACAAGAAAGCATTATTTTTCTTGTTCATGAGATTACCCTAGTATGGAGTACCATTTTTTATGGATTATTGGATTGTTATAGATGGTAAGTTGCTAGATATTGATTCAAGATGATTTCAAGAATTTCTAACTTCAATGTGATTATTCTCATCTTTTACATTCTTTATGATTACTTAAATTTTTATGGAACTGATGAGCTAGATCAGATAGTTTATGTATGGTCGATGCATTTTAATGTTGTGAACATCCATAAGATCTTGTCCACTTAATAAAGATCAGAAGAGAAAAGCCCATGTATCTGTATCCATATATATGTGTTGTATGTGGTTAGCACTCTTTTTTGCTACTTTGCTTGGGAACATCGACAAAGTTTTTATTGTGTACATAAGAACTGTAATTGAGCAATCAAATAACATAAATAAGTACTATTAAATTAATTCATCAAAACTAAAATAAATAAAAATGAATTGCATTAAGTTAATTTGCATATTCATCAATCACAACTTAAATAATTTGAAAAAGAATAAATTCTAGTTAATCAAATTTTATTTAAATATAAATATGATAGGAGTCATCATCGAGCTTAATATCGAGTATTTAATGAGTTACTTGTTGAACAACATGAGTTTGTTTGTGTACATAAATAAACAAGTAGGCTATGTTTATAGTTAGTTCATTTAAGCTTCGAGTTTTTAAAAAACATTCAAGCTTTTTTTATTCACTAATTTAAACAAACATGATGGTGTTCTAATTGAGTCAAGTTCGAGTTGTTCATCGAGTGTATTGGTTCATTTACAACTCTATGTATATCCTTACCCATATACACAGTTTTAAATACATAAAAATGGTGCTTCCAGTTCAAGAGGCTTGCCCAATAGTGCAATCTGGGCCCTAAACTTACAAACAAAGAGGTCTCAAATTCAAGCAACAACCTTTATAGTTGGAGTTGGTAATCCTAACTATGCTTTAGTTCAAGTTATTTTTTATGTTATTTTTCCCATGTTGAGTAGCGTTCCAGTCAGTATCCTGTAGAGTTTGCGATTGAGATATCTGATTTTCTTTATTTAATGAAGCTGCAAATAGTAAATAAAATTATGTCTCTCACTAAAAACTGCAACCATGCTAGCTAACCTCTTTTCAAATATTCAATTTATCATAATTATATTTGGTTAAGATAGAATATGATTTTGTGTTGGGACTTATTAAACTTTTTTTGTTGCCTAAAGAATAATGTGTCTCGTAATTCCAGGGACAATCAAGATATAGGCTCTGATGACACTATCTGGTCAAAGGACTGGGATATTGGTGAGGTAAGGAAAAGTATATTTTAAGAATTACTGACTATTCCAAGTACATGAACTATGTAAGTGCTACAAACTTATTTTCAGAGTAATGTAAGCTTATGTGAATGCATATATACTTGTTGATACCTTTAAATGGCCATCCTGTTGTAGATTCAAAATTGATTGTTTTCTTCCTTAATTTTGTTTTGCATACGGCTTAAGATTTTTTTAAGTTTTCCATCACTATCATGTCTTTCGTGACATAGGAATTATTAAGAGCCCAAGTTTTACTAATGCAAATTTATTATGTATACACAAAGTCATGCAAACACACAAATTTAAGACAAACTCTTTGTTTTAAAAATTTTTAACTGTCATAGATGAAGACCGAAACTAAAAATGAATCCAAAAGATGTTAATTTAATAATCTTTTGAAAAGATAACATGTAGGAATTCAAAAATATGAAAGCATGAAATCAAATGAACTTATCAATGTGGAGATTTAGATTATATTGAACTTGACAATAACCAATCACGTAGCAAACCAATTCAATAATTTAGTTGACATAAATTAAATAGAAGAAAAATAAATCAACAAATCAAGCCTCACACTTATACGAGGATGTTACAATGTCCGAAACCTGTTAGTCTCCAACTTGATCAAAAAGAGGACTAGATACAGTGCATTTCAAGGCCACTAAGATTCATTATTCAACCAGATGCATGATACAAGCCAAGAAATGAACCCATGTTTTACATTTATGTTTAATTTCATGTCTATCTAGCCTTTTATGATTTCATTTTTTGTTTGAGCGTACTATATTTATGTATGCTCATTATGTATCGGAGGTCTCTCTTATAAAAGGTTACTACATGGACTTTTGCAAGGGTAGTTGATGAATGAATTATATTTTGACATGGAATTCTTTATTTCTTCCTTGTAACTTTTTTCTCGTGTTCTCTTTATCATCTCCTTCTTCACCTCCTCTAAATGTATGTTTGCTTTCCATTGTAGTTTTCAATCTTATATCTTAGCTCTTTTGCATATTATAGCTTTTACATATTAGCTTGATACTCCTACTCTCTCTATACTTATAATTTCTGCTCACATGATAACATATAATGCCTATGCACTATGCCTTCAGATATGCATATGTTGTGATTCCCCCATGACTGAGCTCCACCCCATCATATCTCTACTCCCCAACAAATCACAATGAATTCTGCAACCTGCTATTTTTACTAATTTTGCGATACTCTCACCTCTTCTCCTTCACCGCCCACCTCCAAACATACTCATCACTCGGACGGGCAAACTCTCCATCCACGATTGCTCATGCAAAACCCATGTTGCTTCAAACTAATTCTCAACTTACGCACTACTTATATTTAAGCAACCTATATGTTAAATCGTAATGCCGGATCCCATCAAGTCGTTGGCGTCTAGTTAAACTTAACAACGAGTTTAACTTGCTTACAAGGTTTTCTTATCTAATAACAACAATATCTTTTGCTCTACATCATGCAATGTATTACTCCTGTAATATCTTGTGCTCACTTTAGTGTCTCTTGTCATCTAGTTGTTGTCTTTGGGTATCAATATTCTTTAATGGTCTCTAGTAGTGATTTCTCGTCATACATAAATGCATTTTTTCACTTTCCCAAGCTTTGACTTCGGCAATACGAGTTTCTTACAAAGATCATATTTTACTGAATGTGCTTTAAATTTCTCGTCATTTCTATGGATACTAGACTAACAGTATAACGATTTTGACTCATTCACACTCATCAAGCCAACCCTTTTTTGGCCATACAAAGATCCATCTTTTCTCATGCTTATATATATATATATATATATATATATATATATATATATATATATATATATATATATATATATATATATTCATTTGCTTTTCTAGACATCATTTTGTGTCTGTTCATTTTGCGGAAGCAACCCAACATATGTGGATTATTGTTGGACTGATCTTCGCCCCCATTGGTGTGAATGGTGAATTGGGTGAACTTATTCAACAATATCTCTGGTGGGTAAAATCATCCTCATAAAAAACTAGCCTTGTATTCCAGCTTAAAGCTTGTCAGCATTACAAAACTCTTTCTAGTTCTCGAAATTTAACAAAATTTTCATTAAAAATACTATAATTTTATTCCGAATTAATGCTTCTCAAATTTCCTGCATTCTTTTTTATTTATCAGAATTTAACAAAAAATTTCCGCTTGCTCTCTGCATACGATTATCCTTACTCTACATTTTAATTACTTTTCATCTTTATGTTTTTTAGGTTTTATATGAACTAATACTCACCAAGGATTTTTTTCTCATCTTATCAATTCACTAATATAAATTGGTTTTCTTATGCTTGATTTATTTATTTTAACTTCTTAGAAGTCCCTTTTTTTGTAAAAGCATTCACTATTATTTCATTTTTTGTGATTTATTGCCAGCATGCTAATAAAGTCGTGGTTGATCACAAAGAAAGATTTAGTAATTATACAATTTATTGAATCTAAACTATGATAGTGGAATCAATTAAGTGTGAAAATAATTTTTGTCATTAGTGATAGCTACCAAACACCCATAAACCCAATGGCAATAATTTTAACATTACTGACACTACAATATGCATGCTCCGCCAATGCTTAAACAAGTGCTCCAATGCTAACTTTATGTATCCTAGTGTCATTCCCATGGCATGTCTTACCTCCACATATTTAGTCTTTGCATGATCGACAATGTACGCAAACTACCACCCACACCTCTTGTATCTACTCAATTTTCGTCTTGATAATCTAATCTTGGTACATTGACACTTGCCCACAGTCCTAATCGTATGTCATTCTATAGACTATCCGCGCATTGACTATTGTGGAGACCATAGTGATAGCCAATATCATGATAATGAGTGCCTTCGCTGACCATGCGATGTTTTTTTGATTGGTGTTTTCATCACCCTGATAGAAGAATAACATGGATTTTAGTTGTATTTCACTTTTGAAAAGTTAAAATGGTTATATTTTTGACGTGATATGAATGACTCGGTTGGTATAAATGCAAAAAGTAATGATTAGGTGTTAGATATGTAAATACATAGGAATTGGGTGGTATGTAAGTGCCATTTGATATTTCTGCTTTATCATTATTGTGAAATCTTTGAACGTGTTAAGTCTTAAATGAGTTTTCCGTTTTCCATAAACTGTGTTGTCTTTTGTTCTAATTCTGCATTCGTGTCAGATACCAGAAGAGGAACCTCCAGAAAGAGTCTGTCTCGACATAAATTCCCAAACCCTTATCAGATGAGTATGTTTGGCCGGTGGTTTGATCTTCTTCTGCATGTATTCCCTCTTTCTTCATAGAACATACAACAATACATGTATACAAAAGGAAGAGCAAATATAGGCCAGTTTAAGAAAGTATGGAGCCCAACATCTAAATCTTAAATCCTGAATCATAAAAAGCAAAAGGTTCAATCACCATTTATTTGTGCATCACATAAATTTTTATATTCTCTTATTTTTGATGCTATGTTAGCGGTTGTTTGCATTGCAATGCTGAAATTTTGGTCTATCATTGGTTGAAATGTTCATATTTAGCCATAGCTTCGTACATTTTCGACTAAAGCTTGGAGTGATGATGTTAAATGTGGTGTTTTTGTGGGGATTGGTGGAGATTTAATGCATGTTGATATTCTCTCGTTAAGATCAGCAACAATGTCTGTTTAATTATGTAAGTTATCATAATTTTGATCAATTCTGTATAGCAAACCTTTGAATTTGCGATATTGAATGGCACTCCTTGTTTTGCGGTTGGTTCGGATCCAGAGCAATTATGTTCTGTCAGTATCCATTATTAATATATATATATATATATATATATATATATATATATATTCTTAACTTTGAGAGCTCAGGTTTAATTGTTGATATAAAAAATATGTAATTGTAGATACAGGTGAATAAGAAGTAAATAAAAAAAAAGGAAGATTTAAATACATATCACTTAAATTCATATGTATTTTTTTTTTATCTGGCATTTATATTTAAGCTTTTTTTCCATAAATATCTTCTTATTCATAAAGAGGTGTATCACTTTTATTTTTAAGTTAAAATGGTGATATTTTCAATGTGATATTAAGGATTTGGGTGATATAAATGTTAAAAAGTAAATTATAGGTTATATATATAGAAGAAGTGGGTGGCACGTTTGTAAATGGCCCGAAAAGTTTATCTTCAGCAAAACAATTCATCCAGCCATTTAATTTTGATTGAAGGCCATTTAATGAGAGCTAAAATAAAGCTAAAAGATTTGTAACAAAATTTAAACATTAAGAGGTTCTGCCTGAAAGAAGCTGTTTGGAACTCTCACAGTGCTTGAAAACCAAATGCTTTTACAAGAGAAAAAAATAACGGCTGAATTGTGTAGGCTAGGACGTCTCTCTCACCAGTCACCAATATAGGTCACAAGCAAGGAAACATGGGTCAAGCATTATATGAGATAGTGTAGAACAACTCTAGCTAAAATTAAGATAAATCGACTCTCGGCATATGCGTATGTCCGGGAGCTTTGTTACGGTTTCACTTTGCGCCGCCCTTATTTTTTTTCCTTGTCTTCTTAAAAACACTAGCTGCTACTGCTGCTACTCCATTTTTTCTTCCTTGCTAAGGGACTTCGACCCACAGCTTTGATGGAATTTTCACTTCTCCTTTCCACTCCCTTCTAATTCTACACTTGCCCTTTCCCTTCTACAAGCTCGAAATGGCTACCCTTTTCTCATCTCCATAACTCTTCTAGTTTTAATCTCTCTTGAATTCCTTCGGTTAAAGAAAAGGTGATTTTTTTTTTCTGATGAGGAATTTGAAGAAGACTCGAAGCACTGGATTCTCGCTCTTGTTAAAAGGCTCTTGAGAACAGACCTTTCTATGATAACTTAATGCAAACTATTTCCTAGATTTGGAAGGTCAAATGTATGGTTTGATTTATCTCTATTTTTTTATGGATTATTTTTATTCAATTTCAGTTGCTTGGAGGATCTTAATATGGTAATGGAAGGATGCCTGTGATTTTTTAGTGAAAAATCATTCATATTTAAATGTTGGTTGCCTGAATTTCAGCGCATAAAGGAGGACTTCAAGGAAGTTCCCATCTATTTTAAACTTCCTAACCTTCCATTATGCTACTTGTATGAGAGTGGAATTTCCAAATATCGCCAACAGGAGTTCCCATAGATGTAAACTCTTTAATAGCTAAGGAAACTCTACCTGTTAGTATTCAAATCAATACACAAAGTACTCTATCAGATTCCATTATCATCAATGTAAATGGGAGAGATGTGGCGCATCTTATTATTTATGAATGGACGCCTCAACCTTGTACCTCTTATAATACCTTTGCTTATGAGCCGAAGTTAGGCCCAAAATCTCCAAACTAGAAACCTCAGCCTGTTCTTCTCTATTATAGAGGAAGAAATAAATCTAGAAGCTCTTCGAATATAAGAAGGTGCAGCTCACAATGCCTTTCACTTCCTCACCCGCCTCCTTCTGTCCTTAACCCCACCACCAATCTTAATGTACTCCCTCTGCTCATAATTGGCTCTCACTCTCTTTACAACACACATGATCTCCTAAACTTGAAGTACAAAATCTTGATCACCTTATCAGCTCCCCTCAAAACTCCATCCTCCCTTCAGAAAATCAATTTGAGATCATTCCCAACACCTTTTTAAGTTTAATGCCCTTCAACTCCATCCAACTTGCTTAAAATATTTCCTCAACCTATCCCAATTCCTCCCAACACCCCTCCTCCTCCATCCTTACATCTTCTAAGCCTAGAAAACATAGCCCAAACAGAGGGGGTTTGCTAACCCTATAAGCTTTTCTCTTATCTTTTGTCCCAGTATAATTGTTGAGACTCGTAATCTTGACCTTATTGTCTTCTCAAGACCACGTTAAATATTGATTGTGTCTCTCATGCTTTCTCCTCCAAGCATTTTTCTCTCTTTCTTAATGAAGAAAGTAACTTAATTTCAGTTCTTTTATGAATGGAAAGATTTGGATAAAGTGGAATTTCAACATCTCTTTTTGTCTTAGATATTAAGCCGTTAAACATTCATGATTTGGTGAAATTCTCTACCTCTGTTACTTTTCTTATCGCATTTGTGTATGTTGAAAGCAATGCCACTCCCAAAAAAGATATTTGAAACTCTATCTCATCTCTTGCAGCGAACATCTTTGAACCATGGATCATTGTTGGGGATTTTAAATGTATGAAAATTTTGGATGAGAAAGTTGGTGCTATCCCACCAATACCTAGCAAGCTAGAAGATTTCAAATTTTGTATTTTCAATAGTGGTCTTTGTGAGCTCCCTAATCTTAGCTTCTCATATAAATGGTTTAAATGGAAAATGCATAATTATATTATATGTCTTCTTGATAGAACATTTGGGGAATAAAATATGACTTGATTCCTTCCCTCTCACATCTTATAAAATTTTGACGCTCACACATCAAATCATTCCCTAATTCTAATTTCGATAGGCACCTACTTCACTCCCAAATGTAGGTTCATGTACAAGAATTACTGGAATCCTTGTGATGATCTTTAAAGTGTCATTGCAATTGGAACATTCATGTTGAAGGAGATCTTATTTTTGCTCTTGGGAATAAATCAAAGAACATTAAAAAAACACTTTTGAGTGTTAATTGGGTCTTTTTTAACTGCATTTCTATTCTCATCAAGGATCTTAAAAGTTATCAAATGGCTATTCAATCCACTTTGGATGCTCAACCCTTCAGACCTAATTTCTCAAAGCATTTTCATTCATAATAAGATTATTGATAGTACTTTTTGTGATACTTCTCTGATCAAACAAAGATTTGAATATTATTGGCTTTCTAAGGGAAGAATACCATAAAATTCCTTTATCAAAAAATCAAGAGTAGATGCAATGAGAATTTCATCAGAGTTAATCTCTAAAAATGAATACATTAATACCTAGTCAAAGAGACTATTTCATATTTTTCTTCACTGCTTAATAACTCAACTTCCTTTTTTAGTAACCCCTTTCATATTCATGTTGGTCAGGTTTTGATTTAACAGAAAATTGATATGCTTCTTTTTTATTTTAATGATGAAGACATCAAAAAGGCTTGCTTTCAAATTCGTGATGAATTTTATACACCAGATGACTTCAATTCTAATTTTTTTAGGAATGCATGGGATATCACGGGTCAACACTATGTTAAATACATAAAATACTTCTTTAACACTCCAAAGTCATCGAATAGAGTTAAGCAGTTTGCCTTAACTCTCAATTCTAAAATTTTACATGCCTAGTCCCTTACTGATTACAAGTAAATTTCTTTTTGTAATACCTCATAAAAGGTTATTGCTAAGACAATTGCTGATAGACTTAAAAGTATTCTTCCTAGTCTCAAGCTACTTTCATTTATGGTAGGGACAATGCTGATAATATCATTTTAGCTAATGAATTCTTGAAAGGCTTTAAATCTTCCACCAACCCTAAATATTGTGCTCCAAAATTGATCTTAAGAAGGCATTTAATTCGATGAACAAAAACTACATTTATAATATATTTGAGAACATGTCGTAGGATCAAAGCTTGCACTGCTCGTGTTTACTTCCCTGTTATTATTAATAGTGAACTCCAATGTTATTTTTTATCCACATCTTGGTCATAAGCAAGATTGCCTCCTATTCCCTTACCTCTTCATTGTGGTTATGGATGGCTTCTCAAGAATTTTAGATTATTATAGAGATTTCTATAACTTGTATAATTCTTTTGATATCGATCCCCCTATATTTGTTGATAAACTTCTTATTTTTGCATTGGCCAATGTAAAAAATGCCAACTGTGTTGCTTATATTACTAAATCATTAAGGTTGCCTACAATTCCCTTACCTCTTCATTGTGGTTATGGATGACTTAATGTTTGAAACACTCTTCTATGCCCTAACACTGTGGTCCCTAACCATTGTGTGCTATTCAATAACAATTATGAAACCCATACTCACTTATTTTTCAAATGTCAGTTTTCATTCTCCATACTTAAAGAATGCATTCATTTTGTGCATTTCTTTCGCTTTGGCTACTTCATTAATCAGGTGCTTGATTATGCTGATACTATATTTTGTAAGCCTACAAAGAAATTTTTCCTCATTTCTGTGCATATTACTTCCTATTGTATTTAGATTGTTAGGAATTCTTGAGTCTTTAGGGATGCAATAGATTCAAATGAGGTAATCTTATATAAAATCGAACTCGTTATGAAAGAAACAAAGTAGAATGTGAAAGTTTATGAATCAATAAAAATCATATCTAAATCCTTTTAATTCTTTTTGTACTTCTCCATCAAACCTCTCAATGAATCTATAATTTCCATAGTAGACCTGCCAAATGATTTTTTTTCTAAAATAGCATCATAATTTACATTTTTTTTTCCTTTTTAAGAATTTGGGCTCGGCGAGTGAGCACTAGACCTGCATAGGTTCATCGCACAAAAATATTATAAATATAAATATCAAATTTTAGGTGTTAGACATATAAATATATAGAACAAAATTGTGGCATGCATGTAAATTTTCCTAATAATATATTTGGCACACTTGACATGCTCTTCAGATGCATTCCTTCTATCAATAAGATGGCGTCACATAATATAATAAGTTGAAATTTCTGATTTCCAGAAACTTTTTATGGATCACTTTGCATCATTTCTCTGGTATTTTTGCACCGAGTGGGGAACACGACGACGAGTATGGAATGGGCTAATACGGCTGGAAGCTGGAAAATAGCTGGAAGTATAAAAGAATAAATAAAATAAATGAAAAATGAAAATTTACATACATACCACGTAATTTCTATGTATTTAGATGTCCAAGACTAAACTTTAATTTTTCAATATACGGCACATTGTCTAGGCATGAAAATATGTATTTCATTTTTAAAAGTTGAAATAATAATATATTTCTTTTAATGTGATATGAAAGATTTGAATGGTGTAAAATGTAAAAAGTTAAAATGTAGGTGTTAGGGATGTAAAGGCATAGGAATTGGGTTGTATGTATGTAAATGCCTATGAGAAGTTCAAATAATTACAATCACAAAACAATCATGCGAGGCAAAATATATATTGATTTTATTATGATGTGTGCTGGAAGATTTGTGACGATAGAGTAATAATTTAGTATATTAGCATTGAATGATGATCCAACATGCACACAAATATAAAAGTGAAGTATCAAGAGATGCCTTAACCCTTGTGAAGGGGAAAAATCATTCTAGCCCAACATGAATATCTCTAGCTGTTAGGGACTACTCCTACATTCCTTTAACTACCCAATCTGATTTTGTTCGGGCATATGTGTTTGACCTATCCTAGCGAGGTTTACCACACGGAAGTTCTCCGCATTCTTTCTTTTGTTTGTCCGTCTTTGTCGTATGTCTGTTTTTTTTTGTTTCTCTCTATTCCTGATCATTCACATGATCCAGAAATGAGACTTATTCCGGAAAAAAAGAAGTATATGATGATGGACAAACTGTCGACTCCTTCAAAAATAAAAAGAGAAATGAAAAAAAAATTAGGTCATATATAGCGGCTTCAGAAGCATCAGTTCGCCACAATAGCAGCAGTAGGAATTTGTGATATCGTTCATAGACTGCAAAAACTTAAGTTAGGAGTTGCATAAGTTATGAGACATGTATGTTGCAGTTGGTCACATAGGCTGTAGCAGAGAGCTTTAATAATGTTCTTAGATTGTAGAAGCTGGAGTTGATAGCTGCATGAGCTGTGAGTAACGTAAGTCGTATTTAATCACATAGACCATAAAAGGAAACTATAATAACATTTATACGCTGTAGAGGGCAGAGTTGAGAGTTGCATGAGCTAAGAGTTATGTCGGTTGTAGTTTGTCACATATGTTGTAGTGAGGAGTTGTAATAATATTCATCGTTTGTAAAAAACGAGGGAGTCGCATGACTTGTGATAATGTTTGTATGTCGCGAAGAGCAGAGTTGGGAGTTATATTAATTATGATAACTTATATTAGTCACAGAGGACAGAGTTGGGAGATGCAAAAGCTATGATCCAAATGGGTCGTAGATCATGGTGGTGAATTCGGTAACGTTCATAGATCATAGATGTCAGAGTTGAGGGCTGCATGAGCTTTAAGAAACACAGGTGCAGTTGATCACATAGGTTATAATGGTGAGTTGTAATAACGTTTGTAGGTCATAGAGGCCATATTAAAGAGTTGCAAGGAGAGAACTTCATAAGTCTGGAGAAAATCTTCATGTTATTAGTATGGAAATTATAAGCAGTTATTGTATGGGGTTGTCATGGGATCTTTGATATGACATTATTCATGATCATGCATTGGAAGTATGTTGTTACACCGTATGCATTGTGTGTTATTACACAGTCTTCGAGATGTGTCGTTACAGCTTTTTCGGAGTGTGTTACACTATCTTCTGGGTGTGTTGTTACATTGTCTTTAAGATGTTGCTGCACGACATTTAGGACTATGTGCTGCTTTATGGAGTGCTTAGTTACTCTTCAACGTACACCTAGATTCTGAAACGCACGTCATGATTCTATAAAGGGTTTCATTGCAAAGATCAGAGGGTAGTTGAAGGTGGTTAGCGACAGTTGACGAGCGATGGTTGACTGTGGTCGACAATTGTACTAGTAGGTTGCATTTAATGGAGCTTTTGTATAAAACACTGGACCTCTGTTCCTTCTCCTCCAAGTTGGCTTCCTCGAGTTCATGGTCCATGTCCCCTTTTCATGAAGAGGATAAGAGTTTATTAATAGAGTCTAGGGGAGACCACCATGCAAATAAGAAATGAATGTGGATCACTCCATCAGACAACCAGGAGAGATCTGCTAGATCAGACAATATTTTGCAAACATTTAAGTGTCTTAACTACGTCAAAATTGATTGATCTTGGGCATGTTGGATTCATTTTATCAAGATGCTTGATTTGATCATAATCTTGCTAGATTTGGAATCCACTTGACCTTCCAATTGAGCATTGGAAACTTCCAAAAATGACTTAATGACTCGATCTGGGTTTCATTTGACTTGGATTGGACTAACTTCTATGTCATTGTGTTAGTCTCGTCACGTCGGTCAATTTGATTGCAAGTTTTTCGAAATCTGTGTTCTTGAAGATTTTTAGTGGAAGTCTAGTTATGTCTTACAAAATGCTTTGAGATTCTGCTCGCCTTAAGATTTATGTCAAACGATAAATTTTATTGATTACCTATCAATTCATAATTAGAGGTTGCACATACGTACGTGCATTCCTGTTGAAATTTGAAAAACTGTCATTATTGGTTTTGAAAAACTAAAAAATTTATTGAGCAAAAAAACAAAAATGAAAAAATAAAAGAGGTTATATATATATATAAGGAATGACCAGAGGCTATTATACGAGTCTCGGTCATCCCTCATACGTCTAAGAATTTGAGTATCACACCCTATACTTGAGGAGAATCGAACCCCAGACCAGAGGAGACTTACAACTGACAAGCAGATGTCCGACCAACTGATCCGAGTACTCAGCACGATACATAAATACATACATACATACATTTTATATATGAAGGGGACAATTATATGGATATCAAGTATTTTGTATGAATTTATATATCTAACACTTAAATATAACTTTGATATCTCAAATATTCAAAATTTTCATTTCAAATAAAAATATCACTATCACTAACTTTTAAAAATGTAATACACCTTCTCATGTAAAATGGTATTAATATAAATATCCAAATTTAGGTATTAAATATATAAATTATGTTGAATTTTTATAAATCAACAGCAGCTCAAAGCTTGCTTTCCAACACCACTTTCTTCCAGTTCAAAGCACGTATTCGGACATCAGATTTCTTTAATTAATGATATGTTGCAAACTGCAAAGTTGATGCAGTTCACGTAAATAGGTGGGCCTTGCTATCTTAGTTTTTATTTATTTATTTATTTATTTATTAAAATAACCTTTTATACATATTAAAAAGGGCATTTACATAAATATCAAATAATTCTTTCATTTATGTATCTAATTTGTAATACCTAAAACATCACATTAAAATAATCACTATTTTTAATCTTTTTTTTAAGAAAAAATGAACCTTTTCATTCATACATAAAATTTACAAATTGTGGAATGAAGAAAATCTTTTTATAGTTTTTTTTTTTTTAATATAAATGGAGGCCAAATGGAGAGGACCATAATTGATATTAGCGTTTACTTAACTCTTATTTGTACACATAAAAGCTCTAATTAAATTTCAAGAAGTTGGTCAATAGTGAGTCATTTATTTATTTTTATATGTTGATGATATGCTGATTGCATCGACCAGTTAGATTGAGGTTATTAAGATGAAGAATCATCTGTTAAAATATTTTGAAATGAAGGGATTGGGTGAAGATTTTAGGATTCTTGGCATGAAGATTTTAAGGAACAAGATAGATTTTGTTTGGATGGTGCTGAAGAAATTTGGGGTTGATAAGTTGAGCAAGGAGGTTAGTCTACCCAGTTCATCAAATCAAGGTCCTAAATATGATCAGAAAATAAAAGATATGTGATCTACTTATGCTACTGCAGTGAGCAGTCTATTACATGTCGTGATTTGTACAATACCTGACATTGCACAAGTAGTTTGTGTTGTGAGCATGTTAATGCATGATCTGAGAGGCAACATTGACAGGTAATGAAGAGTATTTGCATCTAAATGGTGCATTTGATGTTGGCTTAATGTTTGAGAGGTAATCATCTGTTGTAATTTTGTGTGTAAACTACACTAACTCAAGTATGCAAATTATATGGATAGGTGGAGATCTAAGACTGGCTTTATATTTACATTTGTAGAAGATCTAATTAATTGGAGGTCGGTTCTTCAATCTATTATTGTGTTGTCTACTACGGAGGTTGAATACTTGACTGCACGGAAGCGATGAAAGAAGCAATACAGATGCAGAGCCTATTGGAAGACTTAGGAGTTGATTAGAAGTTTTTGACAGTGTTCTATGACAATTAGAATGCAATATTCTTTGCCAAAAATGCACTTTATGATGCTCGTGCCAAGCACTTTAATGCGATATATCACTTTTGGTCGGAACTTGATTGATGATAACAAGGTTCTGCTGAGGAAGATATATACAAAGGAGAATCCAATATAGATGCTTACGAATGTATTGTTAGTCCAGAAGTTAACATGTTGTAGGAGTTTGGTGAACATCTAATCTCAGAATTGATTGCACAGTCGAGCATTTTGAAGAACTGCACAAGGTTTGATCCCTTTGAGAGATATGATGTGCAAGCAACCATCTTGGTGCAGCTTAATTGGAGTTTGGAGCTTATTTGGTCATTTTTCTCTTATCTGGAAGTAATAGATGAGGTGAAGATTGTTATATTTATGATTTATTTGTATTTAGGGGCAATTTAGTCTTTTTATTTTATTTAATTGTATGTTTTAATCCTCCTCTGTAGAAGGGACTAAAGATTCATGAGAAAGTAATAATGAGGTGTTGAAATTATAACCCCTATCCTTTTTTTTCCCACCATGCGGTGCTAGTGATTTCTTACTCACCATGGACGTATGCGAATCGACTTAATACTGAACCATGTAAATCTTTTGTGTCTCATTGTTTTTGTGTGAAATTTCTTTATTTTTGTTTTGTTTTCGCACAGCTTTCTATAATGTTTTGAAAAGACAGGTTAAACACAAATTTGCCAAGTGTATGAAAGTGCAGTGCGTCACACTACTGCCCCAAATGTAGCCTAAACCAACTTGTAAAATTTGCATTCATTTTTGGGGTTTACATATAAAAACAAAAACAAAAACAAAAAAAAAAGATTTACATTCATATCTCTCAATTCTTATGTATTTACATATCTAACATTTATGTCAAATGAAAAAAATTATTTCCCTATTTCAAAATTAAAATACTAATACTTAAAATGTGATATAAAAGATTGGGGCGTTATAAATATAAAAAAATAAAAATTAAATATTAGATATATAAATACATAAAAATCATCTGTTATTTATGTAAATGCCCCCAATTAAAATCATGTTAAGTCAAAACTCTAAACAAATATTCAATTCAAATAACCAAATAAACCCAAAAGTCTAATCTTCATTTTAGACAAAATTGTATAAAATCCAACCCATCCTGAACCAAAGTCTAATCTTCAGAGCGCGCTATCTCATGTGACTAGAATGTCTCACCCCCTCCTCCTCCTCCTCCTCCTCACATTCTCTCCGGCGATCTCCAGAGCGGCGCTCAACCAAAGCGACGCCATCAACCCCGACCAATTCCGCTTCCCCAACCCCCGCCTCAGAGCAGCCTACATTGCCCTCCAAACTTGGAAAACCACGGCCATCTTCTCCGACCCCCAAAACTTCACCTCCTCCTGGGTAGGCCCCAATGTCTGCTCCTATTCCGGCGTATTCTGCGCCCCTCTTCCCTCCCAACCTTCCCTCACCGTCGTCGCCGCCGTCGACCTAAACGGTGCCGACATCGCCGGATTCCTTCCCCCCGAACTAGCCCTCCTATCCGACCTCGCCGTCTTCCACCTCAACTCCAACCGCTTCTGCGGCGTCGTCCCTTCCACATTCAGCCGCTTGAAGCTCCTCCACGAGCTCGATCTCAGCAACAACCGCTTCGCCGGCAAGTTTCCTGCCGTCGTCCTAAAGCTACCGTCGCTTCGGTTCCTGGATCTCAGGTTCAACGAGTTTGAAGGAATGATTCCGCCAGGTCTCTTCGATCGCCCACTCGATGCCATCTTTCTTAACTCTAACCGCCTGCGCGGTGGAATACCGGGGAACTTAGGAAACTCCCCTGTTTCTGTTGTTGTGCTGGCAAACAATGATCTTGGCGGCTGCATTCCGTCGAGTATTGGAAGGATGGAGAGAAGTCTTAATGAGATTATTCTTCTTAACGATAATCTGTCTGGGTGCATTCCGCCGGAGGTCGGAAGGTTGCGGGAAGTTACTGTCTTTGATGTGAGCTTTAATGGACTGCAGGGTCCGATTCCGGCGACTTTTGCGGGGTTGAGAAATGTAGAGCAGCTTGATATTGGGAGAAATGGGCTTACAGGATTTGTTCCTGGTGCCGTTTGTAGGCTGCCGAAGCTGCAAAATTTCACCTTTTCTTATAATTTCTTCTCCGGCGAGGCGCCGGAATGTGTTGGGAGGAGAGGGGTGGTGTTTGATGGGAGAGTAAACTGCATCCCTGCAATACCGGGACAACGACCGCCGAACCAGTGCACGGTTGCTGCTACGAAGCCTTTTGATTGTAAGAAAGCGAACTGCGCCGGCGTCGGAGAGTTCCCACTCCCAGCGCCAGCGCACCAAGGTGGGAGACCGAGTTTGAACTCACCACCTCCGCCGAAGCAAGGTGTAATCTCTGGTTCCAGAAGGGCTCCTCCGCCACCTGCGCCCGTTAATGGACAACACAAGGGACAATTCACTGCTTCTCCGCCGCCGCCGTTATCGGGATCATCTCCGTCTACGAAATCTCACCCTCCTCCGCCCATTGGAGAAGGCTCTCATCCCTCGCCAGTTTCTCCTCCGCCACCACCGCCGCCTCCGCCGCCTCCGCCGCCTCCGCCGCCTCCGCCGCCCCCACCGACTTCTGGCATTGAACCTGCGCGACCGCCACATTACTCTGCACCGCCACCTAAAGCTTCGAGTCCGCCGGCGTACCATTTGCCTCCACCGGCTGAGCATCCTCTCCATCCTCCGCCTCCTCCGGCGGAACAAGCAACCTCGCCTCCACCGGCCGAGCCACCGGTTCCTCACTCTCCACTTTCGCCAGAGCAACCGTGGTATTACTCACCGCCTCCTCCAAAGCAACCGGTCAGCTCGCCACCTCCGGCAGAGCACCCTGTCTCCTCTCCTCCTCCGGCAAAGCAGCCTATTTACTCCCCTGCTCCGGCAGAGCAACCGGTCAACTCACCACCTTCATCCGAACAACCTGTCCAACGCTCGCCACCTCCGGCGGAGCAACCCGTCTACCATTCCCCACCTCCAGCCGAGCAGTACCATTCTCCACCCCCAGTGGAGCAGCCGGTTCATCACTCACCACCTCCAACAGAACAACCGCCGTATCAATCGCCACCACCACCAAAACATCCACTTCTCCATTCTCCACCTCCGCCGCCGCTAATAGCCTCGCCACCGCCTCCGCCGGCTAATTGCGGAGGCGGAGGGAATCTTCCTCTGCCGCCTGTCGTCGGAGTATCCTATGCGTCGCCGCCACCGCCTGTGATACCTTACTACTGAACTTCATGGCCGCGTGATCAATTAATTTCTGGATATTTTTGCTGCTGCGAAGAGTAAATATTTTCTTTTTTTGCCTTTTTAATGTTATTGCAAGTAAAAAATCAGGTTTTTTTCATGTATTTGTACGCCGAGGAACTCGTCTTCTGATTTTTTTTTTGTTCTGATTCTACTTTGAATTTTTTTTCGCAGAATGTGAATGTGTTAGTCTTGTGCTTTAATCTCATTTAATATTTTTTTTATAATAATTATTATTATGATATCTTTATTGATTGCTAATAATATTAATTTTCCCTTGGTTTTAATAGCAAATATTTAGTATGTTGGACCAAATATCTCCTAATCATTTTTTTTCATTCATTCGTACTTTTTTTGTATTTGCTTTGTGAGTTATCTGGTTATTTGAGGACACTGACAAGACTGTTCTTATTGATTGTGCTGCCTCACTTGTTTTTAATAGGACGGAATAAATTGTCAGCTGGACTTAATTTGGTGTGCACCGATTTCAATCAAGGGAAATTTACTAGCAAACCATAAAATTCTTATGTATTTTTAGGTTTAACTTCTAAACATTCATATTTACATTAATGTTACGGGTGTAAACGAGCAGAATACGAGCTGTTCACGAACAAAAATTCTTTTTTAACAACCCTAATCACGTATCCATAAGATGTTAGAGATGAGAGCTTCCTCACTACAAGAGTTCATTGTCTACAAAGACAGTGAATGCACTTATATGTGCATCTAGTTGAATCAGAGCTTCCTCACTTAATTTGAAAATACGTTTGGTAAATTTTGTTTTTTAATCTCTTAAGTTATGTTTAATTTAGTCTTTATTTATGTTTATATCTTTCTTTCTCTAAGTAAACAAAAAGAGATAATGGAAGAGGGACACCTCACTATAAATTTACCTGATTAATCATATGGATGGCTCAATGACGTGATCCTGAAATATTTCTTTAATTCTGGATGCTTGATCGCTACTTTTTTTAGAATTTAATTTCTCATTATTTGAAATTTGAACAATATAATGATGTGGGATGTTTGTTTATTAATGACTAGGTGATTTAACCATCAAAGTTAGAATTAATTTTGGATATATATCTATATATATATATTGGCCATTGGGATTGGAATCTTTTGATGGTTTGAGCATCTGATTTAATGCTGAGTTGATTTTAACCGTTCTTGAAATCAACGTCGAGTTTATTATAAGTTTTAAATATAATTTTTGGTGGCCCATTGAGTCTAGAGACTTGATTTCATGGCATAAATGTGAGACCATTTAAGTAGATTGAAGCCAAATTCTTAAACATTGACGAACCTTTTGATGTAATGGTGGAATTTCATTACAAAACCCAAATTTAAGTGTACTCACTTCGGAGCACTCCTAGGATGGGTGATCTCTTGGGAAGTTACACTAATTGAGTGAAATCATGAGTTCATTAGGCAAAAGCAGATAATACCTTGATGGGTGAGATTTCGGTCTATCATAATGGATCAGAGCTAGGTTACACAAACATGTAACTGAGATCAACACACAAAAATAGAGTAATATATATTTTTGTGAATCCCCTTAAGTAGATTGAAGCTAAACTCTTAAAAATCGAGGCTCCTTTTGGTGTGGTGGTTGGATTTTCATTTGAAACTCTATAATTAAGTGTGTTCATGTTGGAGCAATCCTAAAATGGGTGGCCTTTTAGAATGGGGCAAAATTGTGAGGTCATTACACAAAAGCGGGCAATACCTTGATATGTGAGAGTTTGGGCTGTCACAAATGATATAAGAGTATCAAATGAAATATAGGAACTAAGTTCCATACATGACAGAGTGTTATGTCAATGGAGCTAGCTCTTATATCCTAGATGGGTCAAGTGCTACATGGTAGGATCCACCTTCTGAATCTGCAGGAGCCACCTCTAGAGTCCTACCTGAATGGTGGATGATTTTGGGTATAAAGCACTAACGAGCATATCAGTACTTTAAGTCGGGAAATTGTGAAACCCCTTAAATAAATTGAAGTTGAACTCTTAAACATTGAGGAGACTTTTGGTGTAATGGTGGAGTTTCTCTTCATCAGAAACTCAAAACCTAAGAGTGCTCATGATAGAGCATTCTTAAGATAGGTAAGCTCCTAGGACATTACACAAACTGGGCAAATTGTGAGGTCATTTTGCCAAAGAGGATAATATATTGATGTGTGAGAGTTTAGGCGTTAGATTAAGCTGCATTTTCACCCTTGGCTCACCCCATGGAATAGGATGATTAGAGCTTTTCCTCTGGCCTAGTCAACATAGGAAACAACCCTATAGGACCCATTTAAATCATTTTGGACTTTCATCTTTCTTAGCTCTTTCATTGGTTTAAGCATATATAATTGGGTGTTCACCTTTGAATTATAATTGAGCTAACTCTAAAATTTAAAACCGAGCTCAAGAAAATTGAAATCAAAGCCAACCACAACTCAACTCAAATTTAATTCATAATTAAAGTATTAAATTAAAACTAAATGCACATAAATTCACATACTCAAATTTAATACAAACTGTCAAACCAAACTTAAAACTCATCAAATCAAAATTCTAAAATCCATTCAAAATCAAATTTAAAATCATCAAATAAATTTATACAAATCAACCCTAAAATCTCATTTAAGTCTAAAACCCAAGCTTTACCTAAAATTATTACTTTATCAACTTTAAACTCAAATCAAAATTAATTCTATTACTTACATAAAGTCAACTACTAAAATAAGTCAACAAATAATTTTAGACTACCATGAGCTAATTCTTAAATGCACATTCAAGCTCAAGATTAAGTCTCATATTAATCAAAATTCACGTATATCGAACCTTAAAATCCATTCCAAATAAACCACACTCAAATTTTACACAAAAAATTACCAAATCACCTAAATTTCTCATTAAAAATTGAAATGAAATAAAACTTTCACTACGTACTAACCAAATTCAAACATCCTCTGATAAATCTGACTACAATCTCACATTTAATTCAACATCAAACTTCATTAATTCAATAATCTAGTTAATACTAAGACAACCATAAATCAATATTAATAAAAGCTTAAATAAATATATCTTTACTTTTACCTTATTCTAAAACCAAACCAAGCTCTTCATTTTGGATAAATCAAAGATTTCATAATCTTCCATCCTTCTTAGCTCATTCCCAAACTATCCCCAAACCAAATGAAACCCAAGCAACTCGTTTGAGACCAGCCCCCCAACAAAATTAAACTATTTAAAGTCAACAGCTAACATAGGCCTTCACCCATGTAATTCCAAGCTTCCTAGCTCTCTTTGGTCCAAGCTAAGCCAAATCGGAGAACTTCACACTTCCGTGGCTTTCTTTTAACTACATGTACATTTAGTTGCTCCTTATTGGTTGCCTCTTTGGTACAAGCTCATCTGGCAAGTCACTTTGGCACCAATTATTGGTGCCAAATTTTGGCGCCAAGAACCACCCTCTTTAAACCAACCTAAAAGCTTATAAACACCCCTTATTCTTCACCATTTTGGCTTGATTCCATTTAAAACCCCATTGCTTCTATCTTCCATCCAAAGCTCCTATTTTCTCTAGACTCAAGTATAGCTGATTCATTTCAATTCACTTAGCTTTCCTACACTTTATCTAATACCTGAAACCATGACATATCTAAGTAGCATCATACAATTTTTAATCCTCTCATCTAACTTTGTGAAAAGCTTCTGTGAGCTTGAAAACCACTTCCCTAACTGATTCCCCCATCCAAGTATGCATCTTAACTCACTCCTCGATCGAATATGACATGTCATTTGATCGAATCCCTAGTAAAGCTACCAAAGCTTGTTCTTGAGCTTGGAGGATGATCTGTGAAAACCAGACAACCAATTTAAATGAGCTAGGCACTCTAATGACCCCTACACTAAAGGTATTCTCCAAATCTTAGGCTAAGAAGGCATGTTGTAGCTCAAACTTTATAAAATAAATGTAAAATTTCATTTGTTTTGGACTTTTAGATGATAAATTTTAGGACAGACGATGGATTTTCCTTGCTTAAATTTGGTTATACTAGGAAATCAAAGTCATGACGGGTCAAATATGTAAAAAACAAATTATTTGTTAGACATATAGTAAAGAATCAAAATAGTACTCTTTATATTAAGCCATTTTAATCTTAAACTCCATAAAATGTCAATCAAATTTTTAGAATATTTAAATTATGACTCAAAAAGTCCTCCAAGAAGACTACTTTAATCCATATTATAAGAGTTTAAGGATTAAATTGCCATTTTTATAAATCAAGTGACTAAAATGATCACATATACACACATCACTCTTATTTCAATACATAGGAATTTTTGTGGTATTTAAAATACCCCCAATGTTTTTATGCACTGATGACATTTAGTCGTCTACTAATTTATTAATATAAATATTTATCAAACTAATTAGAGCATGAATCGTCCATTTCACATTGATTTAAATGATTAATTTTTTTGGTAATTACATTAGTTTTATTTAATTTAGTTTTAATTAGCCAATTAATAATATAATTAATAATTTCAAAAATGATATAAAGCCAGCAATGTTACAATGTAAGGCGCAGCATTAATTCTGAGTAGGTGAGATCTGATCTCAGTCGTAATTGAGTGCTGTCTCCCCACGACCAGATTTATCTGAGTTCCATTATGCTTCCTATAATTAAATAATTGGAAATCTGCCGAAAATATTATTAAAAAATGGATCATAAAATATTTTCCTTAGTATATATTTATATTTTTAAATCTATTTTTCTTAAGAAAAATTATTTAAAAAATCAGAAGCTTTATTATGATCATAAATGATAGGTTTCTTAAAATTATATTAATTTTTTAAAAGTAAAATACAACGATTCATAAATGATAGGTTTCTTAAAATTATATTGCTTTCACGAATCTCGATGTCAATTTAGATCAGAAGCTTCAAAAATCAAATTTAGATATGTTTATACTTCTTACTATGATCAAATAAAGTGTCTCAATGAGAAACCAAATAATATAAAAAATAATTTGATCCGAGTCCATGTGAGTCAAGATCTCCCACTTAAAACATGATATGAAACTTTAAAGTATATTTTCGAGGACCAAATGATCTTCAAATCTAACGAGTTCATAATCAAATCGAGTATCTCGGTCTAAGATCATTTAATTCTAATATCATTAAGATATTCAAATACTCATAAATGTCTGTTCAAGGGAATTACTATGGATTGTTTGCTGGAGTGATTTAGATTTACACAAATTTTATGGTGGAAGTCACTCACAAAATCGACAAATAGACGCTCACTCTCTTCATGAAAGGGAGATATGAACATGGATGACATAGTTGAAAGAGCTCCAAGCTCTTATGTGTTCCTGAGCTCTACCAGTATCTGACCACCTTAATTGGGCTTCCATTATCGTCAAACCAACGTTTCCCGACCAACACCATCGCAGCCACTGGATTACCACTATGTAGTCACCCCCACCCCAGTCAAACCCCTGATGCTTAACCACCATTCACTACCGTCTAGCTGTCACCACCGTCAAACCACTAAAATCTTTCCACCACCATACCACCATCGTCTTGCTACTGTCGAACCACCTCAGCTCTATCACCACTATTGTTGCTACTAAAACACCACCTCTAGGTTGTCGTTGCCACTAGACCATCACAACAAGGCCATCATCGTAGTCAATTCCTAGACCAACATCGTCCAGACGTCATCGTTGTGGACCACCGTAGTCAACTCACCACCATCACCATATGGTCACCGCCACAGTTGCGCGACCAACATCGTGCCTACCAAAGAACCATCATCGCGCGACCACCATTATTCTCACTTACTGACCACAGTCGTCTGGATGTCACTATCTCTGGACCAAAGCTGCCCAACCACCACCATTGCCACTGGCAGACCACCGTTGTCTGACCGCTATAATGACTGGACAAATGTTGCCCAACCACCGTCTCCTGGATGTCGTCGGCCCAGACCACCACCGCGCCGCGGTCGGACCACCCTGTCATCGCTCTCAAGTCATCACCATCTGGCCACTGCCACCGTTGAAGCACCACATAAAAGTCTCCTCAACTATCATTTGGCCTCCACCACCATTGCACTACTACTACCCTTCCACCACTTAATGTCCAATATAATATCATTAATTAATATAAATATAATATCTTGGTTTTAATCACTTAATGTCCAATATAATATTATTTTTTAAACAATTTTAACATTTTAAAGATAAATTCTTGAATGTTAATACATTTTTAGTATATTTTCTATTAATTATTATTTAAATGAGTTGGATCACAAGAGAACGGCTCGAGTAGAAGCTTGGCTTTTTAGCTCATCGAGCTCAGTTCACGATCCCCCTTATCAAATAAAGCCCGAACAAACTTACAGTAAACTTGGCTCAATTACACACATAATAGCAGCATATTATTGTAATTAGCAACATTTTTTGTAGTCTCCCATCACAAGACTTCTCTTCTCAAGGTTCAAAATATAACATAAAAAAGAGCAAATAATTTAGATATGTTTTTTTTTTTCCTTTTTTCACGCACAATTTCTTGAACCCAATATCTCTTGGTTCAAAGATAAAACTCTCAACCGCTAGACCAATGTGACTTGCATAAATAACTCAGATATGTTTAGTCAAACATTCTTTTTGATTAAAGAGGCCGATTCTTTCGCAAATAGTTCTCAAGCATGTCTTTTATCTTATTAGATTGAAGTATGTATACTATTGTCGAGTGAAATTTTTGCCCCCTTCTACCCAAGTGTCATTGGTAGAAAATACAGGAAATTTACATACATATTACACAATTCTTATGTATTTATATACCTAATTATGTAAAAATTAGTATTTATGAATAAGTGGAATGTGGAGGTGTCTCAGCTACATGAAAAAAAACAAAAATATTTTGAGATATCAGAAGTATAACTCTGCCCAAATTGACAGCTCAGTGACACATATCAATTTGCCTTAACTCAACAAGAAGAATGTGTTCTCATTCACCAATCTCATATTTCAATGGTCACAACATCATAATATGTCGTACTTCGAGCTGCTTGAATATTTCCTTTTTGTAGCCACTTATGTAACTTTCTATGGGCATGACCACCCTCGAGCTTATAAATAAGGGAGACCACTCTCAAGGAAAGGGAGCATGCTCTTCCAATTTTCCTCACATAAATTGTTAAGTCATTTTCGCCATTTTTCTCTTCTACTAGGTGGTGTGAGACCACTAATTTTTTTTTTACTTCAAAATTAATAAATTTTGTATCTAACAACTAAATTTTGATATTTACATTTATAATAGTTTGGGCTAAAATAGGAGTGTGACTCATCGCTCTAATACGATACAGGACACTTAGACATGCCAACCGAAGCCTCCTTGATGATGTGTTTTATGGGAAAATATTTGCGTACATCATACGCATGCATAATTGTGTGCATATGAAGGTTATTTGGAAGGTATCACAAGGTTATGCCGTTGTTATTGAGGTTAATGCCCTTAATAACCTCACGATTAATGCCCTCAATAATCTCACAAAACACTCGAATGACAAGAAAAAATATAAGCGCTGAACTGCGGAATTTGTTGGTAGGTTATTGAGATGTTATTGGGTTAATACCTTTAATAACCTCTTAATAACCTCAATAACTGAGTTATTGAAAGGTTAGTCGTGGTCATACGCACGCAGAATTGTGTGCGTATGACGAACGTAAATAGCGCTCTGTTTTATGAGTCCATAATACCTTCTATACTTGCCATTAAGAAAATCAGATTAGGGTAAAATTGTAACTTTCTCATTCTTATGGAAACATGATCTGAATTTTTGCCCACCAACCATTACTCGCAGTCGTCCCTTGCTGCCAGGAGAGCACAGCACGATCCCTCATTTAAACGACCACCACCAGTGATGGATGTACACTAATTAATATACATTTATTAGACAAATATTTAATTATATTTGCCTAGTTTTTTTTAACTTTGGAATTAAAAAAAATGATTTTTTTCGAAACAAGAAATTTTTTAAATTATTATTATTATTTTACTTTTTTACATAGCTCATAAATGGAGGCAACTAGATGTCCGGTTCATCTGATTATTATTATTATTATTAATTACAAGTATGTTAAAAATTAATGATAAGTGATTAGTCTAATTTGAGTTACGGTCGATGGATTATTGATAGGGCTGTAAACAAACTAAAGTTGCAAGAGATTAGTCTAATTTGAGTTAGATTTAAATATGAGCTGAATTAGTAAACAAACTAAAGTTGCAAAAGATTAGTCTAATTTGAGTTAGCTTTAAATATGAGCTGAATTAATTAATCAAATTAGTGTTTGAGTAGAGCTTAGTTTTACATTTTCAAACACATTTGTAAAATATTGAAGAGAAAAAATCATTTTGATTTACAAAATTTATGATATTAAAACAATGAATCCAAATCTGTCTAATCATATTTAGACAATAGAGCTTAGGGACTGAGGGAGATAAAAAAGAAGAGAGAGAGGGAGAAGAAGACTTATCCAATAGGGGTGACTATGGTGTTCCCGAGGCTTTTTGACCCATTTTATTTGTTTAAAAAGTTGGGTTAAAAGAGATGGAAATCAAAAACCCATTTACAAGTAAGTGTTTTCCTATTTAAAGATAATAGGAGGACCAAAATAGAATTATATTATTACCCTTGCTGTAAGTATTTTACCTATCAAATTATGTTGCTCGCCAGGCTGTGGTCTCCAGGCTGTAGGTCGCCAGGTTGCAGGTCGTCAGGCTGTGGTCCACAGTCTACAGGTGGCCAGGCTACAGTCGCTAGTCTGCGGGTCGTCAGGCTACATGTCGCAAGGCTGCAGGTCGTTGGGTTATAGTCGTCGTGTTTTTTTGTGTTTCGAGATTCATGCAGACCATTTTTGAATGCACATAAAATGATAAAAAAGAGCAATTAAATGATAAATAATAATACATTATTTTATATAAGAATGTAAATATGTACTTTTAAATCTTTTTAATAATTTATACAAAAAATTTTAAATTTTAATATATGTTAAATGTGATTTATATTATTATTTTTAAATAAGCTGGTCACAAGCTAATGAGTCGAGTGGAGGAAAGCTTAACTCATTCGTTCTCAAGATCAACTCATCGGTCAATTATCAAACCAAGCTCGAGCCCACTCATGAGTTGGTTTGGCCCAATTGCACCCTTAAAACAACCATGACAAATGACAGCCCTCCTCTACTAAAGTATGTTTATAATTATTTCATTAAATAATTAAATAAATTTTAAAAGATCATTGTTCAATTTGATCATGATCATGAAACATACTATTTAAATTTTGCGAATAAGCTCACTAAAAATTTTGATTAAGATTGAATATGATACTAATCAGTATAAAAGCTCAATTAAGATGCTTAAAGTACTTCACAGATTTTACTCAATTAATAAACTTCCTTGATGAAAAGAATAATTTAAATAAACTAATGTATATATATACACACATATGAGATAATCATCTTGTTGAAAACTTTCGAGACGTAAGATTTTGAATTATTCATGAGTACATACAACCAGGTAAAGACCTTGTATCCTTGAGAGAGAATGAAAAAGGGAGAGAAAATTTGATGTAGTCTTAAGGAGGAACTTTAGGAAATGTATCAAATTCTTTTCTCCAGTAAGTTCGAGAAGTCAGGCTCCTCAGAAGTTCTTTGGGTTAAAAGATTTCAGAATGAGAGAGAGCGAGCGAGCGAGAGAGAGAAAGAGAGTGAGATAGAGAGAGAGAGAGACCGACAGAGAGAGAGAGAGAGAGAGAGAGAGAGAGAGAGAGGGCCATCTTCCTCTGTTATTTCCTTCCCTTTTATACACAAGAGAAAAATAAAATAAAATTATTGACATAATACATCTCGTGTTGTACGAAGCCCTTCCTTTATGTCTTTATGAAAATACTGTGATGTGGGTGTTAGGTGTTTTCACTACGATGCCCATCTCTTGAACTTGGGTGAAAGATTGAGTCCTAAATGTCAGGTAGCATTTTTGATAATGGATTGATATTGTCCTTTCTAGTCATAATGGCCTTCTTCAATAGTTGTCTTTGCATAGGTAGGCTAAGCCATCCTTTTGAGGGTTGTGAATATAATCAAGTCGGCATATTAGCTTGACTCAGCTATTTCGACATGTGAGCTCAATTCAGTCACTTCTAAAAGTAGGCTCGATTCAATAAGATAGATAAATAAATAAATAATTATATAGTCATATTTGCGTACACTTTGTTTGTATTTTTCAGGTGGAAGATTTGAAGGCCCCTCGCACACACTTTATTAAGCATGATAGGAAGATTTTTCACACTTCTTATATGCCCTTATATAGAAGAAATGTCACGAGGTGACCCCCTAAACATATTAATATTAATGTAAATCTAATTTAGTTTAAAATGGGTTTCAATTTAATGTTAGAGTATAAATCTCGTTCGAAGCCAAATACAACTCTGACAGCCCAAAACCATAAATTTACCTCAGGCATCCCTTAAAGGGTTTTGATTGATCCAAAAGCTACAGAAAACCATGCACGACTCAAATATGACTCCTTATATCAATATGAACATTCTGAAGGCATTAATTTGGGCATTTTGATGTTAACGAGCATCCCAGATCCCCGCGCATGTAGATAGGCATGAAATCTGACTTATTTCAAAAACGTGCATGGGGGAGTTTGGTGACTCCCCTTGGCCACTGGATGCTCCAAATAGAGAGGATATGGTATCTAAAAACAAAAATAGACATTAAATACACCCCGTGTCAGAATCATTGTCACCCAACAATGAGCTCTCCGGGGTAGGGTTGAATCAGTACCAGTTTTGGACTTGTGCTCAAAGCATGTAGCAGGAGGTCTGATCAGATGTCTTGGACTACAGTAGACTGAATACAATAATGTATAATTCAAGTGGACACCCCACACATATGACATCAAAAGTGATGCCAACAACCGCATATGCCACAACATCGTGGCGTCAGAAGAATTATCTACAATAACAGTTGTTTCAATCATTGTATTACCCTAAAGATAGTAAAGATTGTGATGATGAACTCCCTCCATAAAAACCATTGCTCTACAACATATTTTCAGAACACTTATCTCAAAAACTAGTTTGTGGCCCTTGAACTCTGAAGCCTCAAATGACAACACATTCTTCCTTATATTTGGAGCATGTTTCACATCAGTCAACTTCCTCACAGTACCAACATACATCTTGATAAATATATTATACCTTACACCAATAATACTACAAGTTTGATCATTGATTATAGTCATTGCAACGCTATCCAACTTATTGTACGTACAAAGCTACCCTCTATGGGGACAAATGTGATATGTAGCACATATGTCTAGAATTCAACATGAATCATCTGTAAACAACTGTGAGAGATTGCAGATAATGATACATCTGAATCTGCCATTTCACATCTTTCTACACTGAAATTGTCTTTAGCCTTAGTGTAATTTCTTTTCCCTTCTTTTTCAGCTTTGAAGAATCTTTCTACCACTGCCCAGTCTCTAAATAGAAAGTATACTAACTTTTCCCAAGACGACATCCACGAGACTTTTCCCGCTTTTAAGAAGTTTTTCCACTGTCACCTTTTTTTGTTGAATTATTATTCTTCTTAGATCTGTCATGTTTGAGTGTAAGTGTCTCAGTTGACTCCATCCTTGCAAACTCCTTGTTCATTCGACAAAACTCATGATTCAACAATGTCGTAGTCACTTCACCCCAATTCAAGATCTCATTTACATGAATGAGCGTCATATTGAAGTTTTAGTACTCATCTAGAAGCGAATTTAATAGAATTAGTGTCTTGTCTTCATCTTCAATCTCTTCATCCAAATTTAATACATCTGCTTACAGCTTTGTCAAGTCATTCAAATGCTCATCAATAGTAATCCCCTGTATTATCTGAAATTTGTAAAGTCAATGTTTCATATGAAGATTGTTCTCCATGCACTTTGTGAGATATTTGCTTTCCACCATCCTCTAGAATTTCCATGCATAAGTTTCTTTCATCACCCTATATTTGATCTCCTGTGTCAAACAATTTCGGATCAACCCACAAGCATTCCAATTTATCTTCAATCAATCTCTATCTGACATCTCCTCAGGAAATTCATCACTTCCAGGACTTTCTCCAGATTCATAAAACACGGCGCATACATCATCTCGCATCGTCACATGTTAAAGCTTCATTTGTCGTCAAATTTTAACACATTAATTTTAACGGGATGTATAACCATCTGATGAATGAACTTTTCTATCGTTATAGTGGATGTTAAATAATCTGATATTATGATATTACTTTCACTAATGAAATTTCTTTCTAAG
>NEWO01000005.1:4062979-4080445 GCA_003013225.1 Phalaenopsis aphrodite
TCAAACAGACTCGTCGTTCGAAAACAGCTCGTGTTCGGCTCGTGTTCGATTCGTTCGTTAAGAAACGAACGCGAACAGTGACTTCACGAACAATTTCAAACACGAGCTTATTTCAAACAAACTAAATTTCAAACGAATCGAACACGAACACAAGCTTTGTTCGTTCGTGTTCGGTTCGTTTACACCCCTACCTAGTGGGGCCTTTGGGGACGAACCCCCAAGGGTTCTACTTCCAGGCGATGTGCATGTTCGTTCCTCTAGGTGATTGCTGCCCAGAGAACCTCGAATTACTCCATCATAATGGTCATTTGGGCTTTTAAGCCCTGGAACTGCCCATGAATGTCTAGTTGTGTAGCGTCTCTATTGGGTTCCATGTGTGTTCTCTCTTTGGGAAGTTGCTTCTTCGTAGTTAGCTCTGCTTCTATATGGGGTATGTCTACACTCACTGCACCACCTTTCAGGTGTTGAATCTCTGACTATCTCTTTGTGAACACGCCTCGAAAGTTAGAATAAAGTGAATGAGAGAGAAAAAAGTACAGTGGGTCAAGACTTCACTGTCGAGGGAGGGGATAGTCCAAATGGTTTGCCTTTCTTTAGTTTGTCTCATATTTATAGGAACGTATTTTACATAATCACAGAAAGGGAGGAACAATTATGGAAATTGTTTTTAATGTAATTAACGCTCTAATTAATTATATAGATTTTATACCATATCTCTATTACAGTTTGAATTCTAATATAGTGGTAATTAATCAATCAACTTGCTTGACTTCAACGGGTTGAGACAGTCTGCTGAGTGGCGACCTTGTCGTGCGTTGATTGACTGAGGCATCCGTTCGAGTGTTGATCTCGTCTGTCATGGCAAAAAGTAAGACGATCTATTAGTCGTGGTTGAGGGTTCTCATTTACGCCCTAGTTGATTGTTCGGACAGCTGACAGGTTGATTTGTTTCGTCAGGTGAGTGGTGGTTTTTTTGTCGTTTGGCTCAAGGCTTACAAGGCCTGCATCTTCGTCTGCCTGGTCAGTTCATTGCCCCAACAAAACATTTCCTTTCACAAGATTTTGGGTGGATCTTGTCGCTGTCTATACAAAATATCTGACGAGACTCGTTGTCGGGATAATTTACGCTTCACTCTTGGCAAATTTTGTCACTATCGAGCTAGAAAATATCTCCAAAGTTTTGACATATCCTAGGTTTAGAGATACGACTTCTCATGCTTTGCATTGAATTGTCAGTCTATCACTTATCTCAGATGAAAGCTTTTTAGCCCTTTGGTCATTCATTTTTTTTAGATTCATGCCGGCAGTTATGATGTATACGTATTTTATAGATTTTTTTTTCACGTATATAATTATTTATTTATAAAATGATATTTTATAGATTTAAACATGGATTGACATCAAAAGAAAAATGACAACACATCACATTCCCTCGCTAACTTACATTAGATTTTAAGTAGCAATTAAAATTACATCTACATGAACATATACTAGATATGCATCATTTCTTCAAAATGGTCAAATCCACCTTGCTACACCCACAAAATCTATGGGTGGTAACACTAATGTTATCAAAACCTCTAAGACAAAAAAATCTAATGCCACTACATATGGCTCAAAAATTTCTACTAAAGCTTTATTTTAAACATCATCAAATGGGTCACTTTACAAATAAAGTTTCCTAGTATAAATTTACAGGTTGATGTGGAATAAGATGGCAATGAAATAAAAAAATGAGAAGGCATGCATGAATTTTAGTAAGAGGAAAGTGGTTGTGAAGATAGTTTTATCGAAAGTTCTTCAAAAGTTCTTTAAATATTCTATAAAGTTAAAATAGAACCTAATTAAACTTATCGCATTCCTCTTAGATAGTGGAAGTTTAGTAATGTTATGGCTCAATCTATCAATAATCATATAAATTAAAACCTAAACCACATTCAAGATCACATAAAATAGCTTGGGTGGATAAAACTATAATTTCTATGACAAAATTATGTTTTAACCATTAACCAGTATTTCAAAGCGCAATGCGTAATGCGATGCGCAAGATTTTATTTTTGCTTCAAAGCATAAAATAAAAAGCGAAGTGGTGCTTTTATTAACCAAAATGCTGATAGGTTATATAAAACTATTAATGTATAAATACATTCATTAACAATTATAAAATATACAATATGACTTAAAAAGGATATAAAATAAAAATGATTATGTACAACACTTAACTTGAAGGCAAACATTGAACACGAACCTACAAATTAAAATTTTGAATAATTTTTAATTATTTATAGCAACAATTAAGAACTTAAAAATTACAAATCAACTACAGTGCTTTGAAGCGCGTTTCAACAAAGCGAAACGGTCTTCGCTTGGCTTTACTTGTAAAACACGCTTTTAAAAATATGGCATTCAACTTAATTATCATTGATTTTTCATTTTGAAAACAACCAAAATTGGTCAAAAAATTCAAGGCATACACAACTAAACCATTGCAGATAGCAAAAGAATTCTCATGTAGTAAATTCAAAATTTTGGTAGCTCCCCCATTTCTTACCGTTAAACATGTGTTAGTCCACAGCTATTTATGAATAAAGAAAACTCATTAATAACATTACTTACCTTCACGTCAAGTTGCCAAGTGCTGTTCTCTAAACAAAGCCCACGTTGATCTTTAATGCTTTTGAAAAACCCGAAGTTTAGCACTCCTACACCTGCGATTTAATCTCTCCTCTTCTTCAGATGGTGTTATTGGCCTCTTAGTTAGGATGGTCCCATTCCTCCCTACTACCTTTTGCTTGGTCCAAATTTGCGTTTCAGTGCTAATTTCATCATTAGTTTTGCCCTCATAATCTTCTTCATCATCCTCTCCATCATTTTCAGTCATGTCAAGAAAAGCTTTTTTCACTATTCTGTCCTCTAAACTGTGGAATGAGATTACAGCAAGCCGACCTCCAGAGGAGAGGCAGTCAAAACAAGCATAGATTGCGTTTTCAAGAGTTTTAAGTTCATCATTAACTACAATCCTTAGTGCTTGGAACACCCTTGTAGCTGTCTTAATCCAGCCTTGTCTTCCTGCGGTATACAGAGAAACATAAAATATTCAGATCATTCAAGCAGCACTAAAAGAAGTCTTGAGATTTAAGAAAAGCAAGCAGACAAACTATTAACAAAACCTGGAATTTTGGTTTAGTCCAGTAAAGTAACATACTGCAGAATAGGGTGAAGAACAACGCACGGCCTTTATAATAACACTAAGAAATTTAATTTTTTTTAAAAATTGCATCATGAACCCAACACAGGATATATACCTCCTGACTTTCCGGAGGCTTTACGAACAAGATCTACCAGTTCTCTTGTGGAATGCAAGCCTCCTTCCTCTCGAGCATTCATAATCTTTTTCTGAAGGAACCGCCAATTGCTTTCCTCTCCATAATCACGTAAAATCCTTCCCACTTCGGCCTCTGGCCAAGAATTCAGAATGTCTTCTGCTTTTAAAGTTGCCTGTCACAACCCTTTTAAAAGAGTTCTCAGAAAATGGAAAAATCCTAGAATACAAAGGTTATCTCAGCTAAAATCATCCCAAAATTTAAAAATAAAAAATAGTTTAATCACACTAAACTAATAAAATGAGGCAAATAAGAATGCAGTTCCTATAAGAACAATCATCAGCAATGATGCGGGAGCTGAAGCCGTATGACCGCGGTTCAAAGGGATGTAGTCCTAGAATAAATTCCAGCATATTTTTATTTATTTTATGTTTCTTTCCTGATATCCTACTTTCTAATTAGATTATTTCCATTAAGAGACTTTTATACATGTTGTGTGATAGTTGTTTGGATTTCAGTTTTTAACTTTATGAATTTTGAGAGATTTATCTCTGATTTATGCTCTCTAGAGTGCTATAATATCTTTCTTTTGCAAGTAATGTGTCTACAGCTTACCCATGAACAGGTGTAAGAATCCAATTGCAGCCCATACCTCACCATTTCACCGGTCCACAGTTATTTTCAGCTGGACAGCTGTTGAACTTGCTTCTACCAATGTTTTCTGCTTCCGGGTCACTGCCCCACCACCGTTCACACTACATTTCATCCGAGATCCTTCCTCCCATTCTCATTACCCAAACTATAACTTAAGCAAACTCTTTTTTGTATCCCCTCACAACTTCTAGAGCCCTAGAATGATGATATATGGTATCAAAGCTCAGAAAATCCTAAATTTTTAGGGATTTCTCTTACACCTAAACTAAGAATTCATACAACCTAACCTAACACTCCCCCACAAATTTTGCTTTCCCCACATCACCCACCTAGCCGAAGCCCTAAACCATATATTTTTTTTCCATCAAAACTTCCACGGGAAGAACAAAACATCATGCCACCACGAAGAAACCCGCAACGAGGTGTTCACAACCTCGCAGGAAAGTCCTCCAAATGCAACAAAAGATCGCCTTCTTTGAGTAGAAACAATCTGATAAGATCACCCATTGTCACAACGGTGACTCATTTGATCAAGGGGAGAAAGTGAACCCCTTCTATCGAAAAGTTTCCAATAATGAAGAACAAATACCCCGGTGATTCCACATGGAATATCAAAGGAGAAGCCATGACTTCGGAGCATAAATGAATTTACCAGATCCTGACTATCACATGGATCTGAAAGAGTATATAGAATGACTCCAAACAGTGAAATAATTTTTTTAATACAAAAATGTTCCTCATGATGAGTTTTAAATTGACAGTCGTCAAGCTCAAGAAGAACGCTTCCTTATAGTGGGAGAATCTGAAACATATTCGACAGTGAAAAGTAAAATGTAAATTCACTACCTAATCTAAAATAAAAAGGAAAATGCACTGCAAGTGCCTACCAACACAGTACAAACAAAATATATTTTTGAGATTTCACCATTTACAACAACAAGGTCTCTCACTGGAGAGTACACCACTGAGTTCAAGCAGCTTATGTTGAAATGTGAACTAGTGGAACCATAATAATACACCATAGCCCGATATCTTGCGAGATTGAAATTGTCCATTGGCAATATGGTACAATTACGATCATATTGGACATTATAGGATATTCATATCCTAGCCTTTAAGGTGGAGAGACAACATAGCAGTATCAGGTCCACACATTTTTTCAAATAAAAATCAGCCATTGAATCAGATGGCAATAGTACACCCAGTGGAGCATCCAAGTCGAGTTCGTCTGAGGAGTGACCCATCTAGAGTGGAGAAGAAGTATAGACCGCCAGAACTCTCAAATCTATCCTAGCCAAAAAGTGCTTCCGGTGTCAAGATTTTGGACACAGTACATCAAATTACCCTAACATAAGAGTGATCTCTTTCACTGAGCAGAGAGTGGTTTAGTAAATAGACAGTGACACAGAAGCGAACAAAGACATCAAAGAAGAGTATCGGCTTGCAACTAACGAGGGAGAAATATTAATGATTCAAGCTTTAGCCCATGAGAGAGCCCCTTGCAAGACTAACATTGATTGTCATAGAAAGCATGGAGTCCTGACAGACAGTTTACCTCCTAGTTGATTATTGTTGAGAGAGGTCCAGTCTGCCATAGATTTCATTCCAGAGTTAGTTCCTCCAACAAGCTTGTTTATTGGATGTGATCACCGGAGTATGAATAATAGGAGAAACAAGTTACAAATTTAATGGTTTGAGACTTTATTTGTGAGAATAACTGTCTATAGGCAATTTCGGCTCTAGTTGTGCCAAAAAAGGATGACAATTTATTTTATGAGGATATGTTTTGAAATGATGTGTTTTAAAATAGCATGGATCGGACATAAGTATAGATTTTGTAATGTAGTTGCCTCACAAACAACAAAACAATGATTCTGCTATGGTGGCAGTAGATTGATTTCAGAAGCGTGCAAAAAAGAAGTCTCTCCTAGCTAGAGAGAATAATGCGGGAGCTTAAACCACGTGACCGCAGTTTGAAAGGTTGTAGAACTGCAAGATTACAAAACCGTCAACGACCGCAGCGGACATGTGGCATGAGATGTAATTCCGAAATTAATTCTGGCATATTTCTATTTATTTTATTTTGTTTTTTTTTTCATAAATTTCTCTTTTCTAATTAGATTATTTTCCATTAGGAGACTTCTATAAAAGTTGTGTGGTAGTTGTTTGAATTTCAGTTTTAACTTTATGAATTTTGAGAGAATTTTCTCTGATTTATGCTCTCTGGAGTGTTGAAGTTTCTTCCTTTTGCAAGTGGTGCCTGCAACTTGCCCAAGAATAGGTGGTTGAGTCCCCTCACAACCTATAACTCGTTGTTTTGCTAGTCGGCCACCGTTTTCAGCCGGACAACTGTCAAATTTACTTTTTTCGGTGTTCGGCAATAGAACACCGATGTTTTCTACTTCCGAATCACCGCCCCGCCGCCGTTCACACCGGATTTCATCTGACATCCTAACCCTCACTCCTCTTATCCATCATATAACTTCCCTAACTTCTTTTTGTATCCCCTCATTTGTTCTAGAACCCTAGAACAATGTCAAGAAATTTCATACAAGATAAAATCATAAAGCAATCAATTTGTAAGACAGCAAATGGTGGTGGAAGATTTTCATGACTCCAACCTTAATTAAAGAAATGGCAAAGTCAAGACAAAGCAAATTGTCAAGCATCATTTAGGCATGTGTAACATGCAGCTAAGATCTTTGTCGATACAACAAAATCTAATTTCCCACCGCTAGTTCTACATATATTCCAAATTATGAAAATTTAAAACCATCACTGACTTCCAAAAATGGATGAATATAGAAGAAATTTTTTGCATAGGTGTTGATTTCAACAGTGATGCTGTTCTAATCCTAAGGCTAATGTAGATATCAACATCGGAGTATTATACCAAATATGTGGAGAGAATCCTCATTTTTCATTAGTTTTTGTTTAGTGTTATATGAGATGTTATATATATTCTTCGCAAAATCATTTTGAAAAACTTCTATCCAAATTACTTTAGATCTAGTAATTTCTATCTTAATCATTCAATACTAATTTTAACTACATTATACCCTTCATTGTATATGTCCAAATTTCTTAAATTAACTTTTTAACTACTTTATATGCAATAGATTTCACTCCAACCGTACTTCAAATATAATCATTTTTTAATTTACCCTTCATAATTTTGCCACGCGTCCAGATTAGTATTCTCATTTCTAAAAATCAAAACTTAACCATAAATGACTCTTTTAATACCCAACACTTGATTCACATAGCATAGCTGACCTAATTGTTGTATCATACAATTGTCTTTGGCATCCACTTGTAATACTATTTAGGTACTTTATCATTATAGAAACCCAATAATAACTACAAATTATGTTCACATTTACATCTCTATTCTTCTAAATAAAAGATTTGAGATACTTAAACGTAACAAACCTAAGTATAAATTTTTCTTGTAATAATTCTAATTGATAACCATTGATATCACACAGATAAAATTTTATATTATATACTCAATTTTATTCTACTAATTATAGATCATTATAATCTAAACATGTTAGCTATTTTCATTTTTTTCATTCATTTCAGCATGCATATCATTGATTAGCACTATATCATTATTGGGCATACATCAAAACACCTAACATAGAATTCCTTTTGTACGAATATCCAATACATACAAATATGAGCATAATGTTGATACTTGCTATAATTTTTTTTAACTAAGAACTCCATGGTTACTCCACAACAATATGTAATATTAGTCAATACTTCATCATACATATTTTATTAATTTCAATATGCCTTTGACAAACGCACTTTCTTAGTGCAAATCATATCAATTATCATGCATCATTCACAGCAATCACTTGCTTACTGCACACATCATCAAAGAGAAATATGAGTCCTTTATGCTGACTGTTTGCATGGGAAAAAGCATAGAAAGGCTTTGGCGAGTCTTTCTCACAACCATATACCTTATACAAACCAAAAAACACATTAGAATCCATTCTCAACTCGTTTACATTCCATTTATTCTCTTAAAACAAAATTCACTTCCATAACAGATCTTTCTATCATAAAAGTAAATTGATTCTTGCAAAAGAACATGATTATCCAGAACTATTGTAAGTTTTATTCCTCCATAATTACAACAATTATAAGCATCTACAAAATATCAGCGTCACAGTTTTTTTTTTTTTTTTTTTTGGCATCCACTCAAGTCTTCTAATTTTTATTAAAATATAAGCAGGCCAACGAACAATTCCCAGTTACTCTTTAAATTTCAATAAATATCTGATATGGACATATAAATAACTTTATACATCTTCTTTAAAGATAGCTCCATTTAGCTTTTGATTGATAATGCACTTCATAAATTTGTTAGTTACGCCATCCAAAAAAGTGTAAAATGTTGATTAAATTCATGGTCAAGCAAATATTATATTTCCAGGTCGAAAGCTTTAAAAGAACAATTGAGATTACATCCAACAAAAATAATTATTTTTAACATGAAATAATATCTAAAAATTATTATTATAATCATTATTATTATTATTATTATAAGGAAGAAGGGGGAAAATAAGTAAACATGTTAATCATAAGAGCTTCTGGAGGGCTAAAAAATATTCTAAAAATTACTTTTAAGCCGCAAATAAAATAACAAATAAGCAAAAGATTACCTAGATAATCTCATATGAAATAGTGAAGATAAGTCGGATGTGCGTTGAGAACCATCATGGGACCCTGAGATCACCTTCAAATCCAAACAGCAGCCCATTTCTTGTTAAGAGAAGAAATTTGGAGTGAAGGATGGAAAGAACAGCGAGAAGGAGGTCCTATATGAAGGAATTTAAGGAGAGAAATATTTCAACTTCTGCTTCATCCGCCTCCAGCCAGATAACATGAAAAACTATAGGACTAGTTATCTTGTATGACAAATGCAGCTCCTTGAAAATTCCTAAGTGGCACGTTCTAAATAGATCTCTACCCTTGAAGTAATTTAGGTGTTGTCTAACAAACCATTACATTTAAATTACTAAGATTTATTAAATCCTGTAAAATTAGGATTTAGCAAATCTTGAAGGAGTTAAATTTCAAAAACTGTTTGGCAATGGATTTAATAAATCCACTAAAACTATTAGACAGAGCCATAAATTTGCAGCTGGCGAACTTAAATCCACTCATTCAGAGGATTTACTAAATTTGAGATTTAAAGACGAATTCCGTGAAATCAGGATTTATCACATCCCCGGATTTATTTTTTTCCAAAACGACCGTTTAGCAAGATTTCACTTACATCCTGCATAAATTCTTGCCTAAATCCATTGTCAAACAATCCCTTAATGGGTAGTATTTATTAAGGATATGCCCTAGTTAAAGTAAAAAGGAATCTCTCTAAAATCCTATTCATCCAAAAAGAGAACAAAAATAGCCATAACAATGATATTTAAGAAGAGATGAAGATTCAGATATCCTACTAAGCCCTAGGTATCAAAACTAGAAACTCATCAAATCATAGACACTCTACTAGTAGATTGATTGGATGATTTCCATTTTTAAGGCACCATACTTTCCTAATTTTGTACGAGAGGCCGCTTACCACTTTTTATAAAGCAACCAATAAGCGGACATCTAGGGCACTTTATAGCTGCAAATTGGACATATCTCATATCAAACCTCTCTGGTACGTGCATTCGCACGTATGGCAAATATAAATTTCTTTACAACTATAATGATTAACAAATTTCTTATTGATTGCTCTCTGATACGATCCGGAGCAAAAATTGACAATTCTTCATAGAAATTAGGGCAAAATAGATTTTTTATTTCAATAATTCAAACAACTCAATAAGAATACAAAAGATAAGCACCTACGATTCGAGAGGTAGGCGATATCCCTCAATTTCTACAATTTGAGAGGTAGGAAATCTCTCCAAAAACCTAAACCTAAGACTCGCAATCCAATCTCTATCCAATCTCATGCATCCAACCTAACCCTAAACATATTAAGCTTATTTATACACAATAACAATATTAATAATAAACGATTAAATTGTCCTTAGACAAACAAAAGACGAACTTGCCCTTAGACTAAGGCATAGACGTAACAATCTCACTATCGATTGCCAGTTAGAAATTACACACAAGTATGCATTTTATCAGATAGCTTATAATGCATTGCATACATAGGGTTGTAAATGAACCAGGCACTCACTGCACAACTCTAAATCTATCTATCAAGTTTGCTCAAATTAGTAAAAAAACAAGTTCAAACATATTTTAAAAATTCAAATATTAAATGAATCAAACTAAAATACAGTCAAACATATTTTTTTTTATGTTCACGAACAAACTCATTTGTCATCCAATATGTAACTTATTTAATGCTCAATAAGTACGGGATATATCACTAAAATAAATTTTGCTGAAGTAGAATTTATTCGATTATATATTTATAGTAGCATTTTATAAGATAGTGGTGAGAACTACATACTCTATGGCGCAGAATGTTGACCTTTAAAAGAGAAGCATAAAACAAAGTTAAGTACTGTTGAGTAGAGAATGCTAAGCGAAAGAAGGGCCTGAAAACTAAAAGAAAAAAGCAAAAACAAAAAAATCCGGAAAAGGGTGGGGGAACCCAAAAAGCCGAACAAAATAAAAAAAAACCGCCTAAAAGGGTTGGGCAAAATAAAACGCCAACAATTGAAAAATCCGGTAAGAAAAGAAGACGTTTAAAATCCAACTAAGGTAAAAAAAAAGGTGACCCAAAAAAGCCTGGGAATAAAAAAAAAAAAAGAACCTAAGTAAATAAAAATAAAAAAAAAAAAGAAAACTAAAAAGAACCCAAGGAAAAAAATTAATGAAAGAACCGAACCCAACAAAGGGGAAGAAAAACTGGTGGTGTTTATAGCATATATATATAGAAGAACATAAAAAAATAAAATAAAAATATATATAAATAGTAGAAAAACATACAAAAACCACAAAACTCAGACACATACACATCAAAAACAAAAAAATTTATATATACACATATAGAACAAAAAAATAAATAATACAACAAAAAAAAAAACAACTATTACTACCCCAAAAAAAAAAAAATCATGTAAATTTCTCTCACATTTGTTCTTATTTATTTATTTCAACGAACTAGTTTATTAGGACTTATATTATTTGACTATAAGAAAGCATAATTCTAACTTAAATATTATCTTATTTGATTAGTGTAAATTAATTAGATGCTAACTCAAAATAAATTTGGTTGTTTATTTGATTAGATTTATAAAATTATTTGCTAATAATTATAATGAAAAATTAAGTATTTATTGAAAATTTTAGCTTGTTTATTAGCTCGTTGAAGTAATTGTTCAATTGATGAAAACAAATCAAGTACAATTATTAAAAAAATTTAAACAAAGTATGAGCATGCATTGAAAGCTCGACTTGAGCTCGAGCCAAACATGAACCTCTAGTATGACCAAGCCAAGCTCAATCCACATTCAACGACATAGCTTGACTCAGCTTGATTACTAAGTATACATATATAGTTTTCAACATATAATTAAACATTTATTTATATAAAATTGGTCATGCCCTCAAAATTTAGTTCTTTGTTTCTATACAAAACAAGCTCCAATGTTCGCATCTAATGAATATAATATAAAGATTTTGGTGACATTTACAGACTTCTAAATTCACCTAATTAGTTTATCTTTCCGCTATATCGGAAAAACTTAATGCAAAAAGAGAATGCAAAATAAGTTTCCTTCTTTCCATCTAATAAATTTAACGCAAAAGAGATTGCAATGTTTCTTTACTCAGGGGTTGTTTGGTTGAGTTAATTAGTGTATTGTAATTCTTTTTGCATAAATTTAAGAAAATCATGTAATTGATATGAAGAATTACAAATATGATGTAAAGTATAAATGAATTTAAAGTTTACACCATAGTTCATTTTGATTGAATTTAGCCGATTTGGTCTAATTTGAATTACACTATTCACGTAAAATGCTATAAGCCACCGCCGCAGTCACCTCTCGCCATCTACGGCCGCCCGTCGCCTGCTGCCTGTTGTCACTGCCCATTGCCTATCGCCATTTTCCCACCGCCACAGGCCCCTTGCCGCCACCGACCTTCGCCGCTGTCACCACCCAACACCGTTGGGCTGCCCGCCACTGCCTGCCTGCCACCACCCGCCACATAAAAATATTGAAATACATCGATTTCAATATAATTTAAACCAAACAAAAAAAATATAAAGTCCTATGCTTATTTTATAGTGAACCAAATAACTCGAAAGTATTTCAAATACATTATAATCATAATAATCTACAAACATTTTACATTGCAGTTCATTTTCAGCAAATTAAACGGCCCCTTAATGTACTTCTCCCACCAGTAAACCATTACTACGAAGCAATAACCAAAATTTTTTGGGATAATTTACAATTATTCGCAAGACACTCCTACAGCAATCTAGATATAAACTACATTTATTAAATCCTCCCTGGCAACATTTTAAAGGTTACTTTATCCTTCCTTCTATACCACTTTTTAACAGACATGATCACCCCCAAATGAACAATACCCTAATAACCCTTAAACATGCTCTTCGAACCACTAACTCCTGCTCCAAAACCCTCACTCTCCTTCATAATAATACTCTTAAAATGTTTGATTTAACTCCTGTGCCACCTATATTTGCCTTTTGTGTGATTTCCCATTTTGGAGCGGGAGAATTCTGTATAAGTTGCAAAACTTGCTTTTCCAAACTTCCCACAGTTCCGCTAAATATTAGAAAATTCTTGTGATTGAGCCTCATGCATCACAGCTTATGCTTTAGGTTACCACAGCTCAAAATTTATTCCAAAGGACTTATGTGAGAGCAAATAGATCAAACTAAAAATAAAATCACTTGTATATAATGGTATGCAGAACTAATTTGAATAGAAAAATAAAATATTGCTATTCTCAAATATTAAAACAATAAAAACTCAACTGGATAACGCAAACTCTCAATATTGTTGATATGCACAAGAAAGATTATTGAATTTATTGATAATGTCGAGCTTTGTTCTTATAGAAGTACATTTAAAAAGGAGGGCTATGCTCACTCAAAGACCACACTTGAAAACAGAAAAACTGTATCTAGCTCAAGAACTAATTAAGTACTACGATTCTCACCTGTGGATCCATCCTCATATCTAGAGGCCCATCACCAAGAACACTAAATCCTCTTTCCGGATAGTCAACCTGACAAATATTAGCACAATATCAACTTGAGAGAAAATTTTAGTTCACTGAGAAAAAAACATTAAAATCTCTCAAAGCCATGAATCACATTTCTTTTGATGTACAATATCTTTTTGAAATCATGCTATCCTCTTTTTTTAAAAAAAATCATTTTATCGATGTTAACGTAATAATGGATATTGCTTGTTTGATTTATTGGCTCCTTAAGATTGCACATTACTTGCATGGGTAGGAGAGAGAGAGAAAGAAAATATATCCATTGCCCAATAATATTCTTCAAAAATGATGGAGATAAAGATGGTTGAGCAAAAAAAATAAATATCTCATGGTAAATTATGATTCATAAAAAAATAAATAACTCATGCAATCAAGAAACTAAATGAGTTGGAGAAAAGACGAAAGAGACTGATAGTTTAGGTTCTAAACTTTGGTATTCACTTATGAGTCGCACTAAAAAAGATGTTGGTGTAATTATAGATAAAAGTTTGAAATATAATGTGATAAAAATTAGTAGAATTAGAGATAAAATTATAGCTCTAAAGATTATTATTGATAATAAGAGAATAATATTATAATTATATATACTCCCTCCAGGTAGGTTAAGATATATGTTCAAAAAAAAAAATTAAAGAAAGAAAAAAAAAAAAAAAAAATGGGAAAAAGGGAAAAAAATTTAAAAAGAATAAAGAAGGAAAACAACCTGGAAGGAACAAACAAAAAAAGAAATAAAATGAAATTTGGCTTAAGTTAAAAATTTAATAACGAAAAAAACTTAACTAAAAAAAAAAGATATGAGCATATTATCATTTATAAGAATGGACATAATAAAATACAATTTCATTATTTTCTAATAAGAAAAATAAGAATTTAAGATTGTAATGATTGTGAGGTTATTCTACATAAAATTAAAGTGTTCAAAATAATTTATTGGTTTTGAATTTAAATGAAAGATTGGAAGACGAAAAATATAATCAAATATTATTATAGAATAAAATGGGGTCACTTAAAATACATTAATAAAATTATTTTTATGAGTAAACTTCAAAATCTTAAGATTTAGGATATTCATGAAGAAGTTAATAAAATGTGGCATAAAGTAAAGAGAATTACTAAGCAATTTGCAAAGGATGTGCTTGAAAAATCAAAAGAAAAAAAAATCTTATAAATAGAAATAATTAGTGGTGAAATAATAATGCACAAAAAAAATAAAAAATAAAAAATTTTATTATAAAAAATTAGTGTAAATGTAAAAACTTGAAGAATTGAAAAAAATATAAAGTGGCTCATAAGGAGTTTAAAAAATAATGTGTTAAGAGTTTTATTTTTAATGATCTTTATAATAGATTAAATATTAAAGAGGATGAAATATATATGTATAAACTAACCAAACAAAGAAATAAGAAAAGTAAAGATTTTGTTTGAGTAAAATGTAATAAAAATAAAAATAAAAAAATATTTTCTTGGATGAGAATATTCAACATAGGCTGGTGAGATATTTTGATGAACTTTTCAAAGAAGATTGTGAAAATACAATTGATTTTAGTGACCTTAATATCATAAATAATTTTTATTTTATTTTCACAGTCACATTAGTAAACAGAAGTTGAGAAAGCTTTAAAGAAAATGAAGTGTGAAAAAACATTATAACTTGATGTTATTTAAATCTAAGTGTGAAAATGTATACAAGATCTGAGAATTTGGCTTACTAAACTTTTTAATATTATTTTAAAAACTAAAAAAATATCTGATGAGTGGAGAAAGAGTCTATTGGTTTTGATTTTTAAAAATAAAGAGGAAGCACAAGAGTGTATAACAACAACAACAACAAAGCCTTAATCCCACTACGTGAGGACAAGTGTATAAGAGAAATTAAATTAATGTGCCATATATTAAAATCATGGGAGAGAGTAATTAAACATAGGTTATGATGTGACACAAAAATTTCTCAAAATCAACTTGGATTCATGTCGGACAAGTCTCCTGTGAAAGCTATACATTTATTAAGAGGTTTGATGGAAAAATAAAGATAGAATGAGTAGGATCTACATATGATTTTTGTTGATTTAGAAAAAGCTGATGATAAAGTTCCAAGGTAAGTACTTTGAAGTCTTCTAAAATAGAAATGTGTTGATATTGTTTATATTTAAGACATTAAAGATATATTACTAGAGTTGTACTTGTGGCCAAACAGAAGGATTGATCAAGTATTTTCCTAATTCAGTTGGATTACATCAAAGATCTGTTTTAAGCCCTTATCTTTTTGCTTTAGTTATGGATGCTCTTATGGAAATTTACAGGAGGATGTACCTTAGTGTATACTTTTCACTGATGATATCCTTCTTGTGGATAAGACTGGAGAGAGAGTTCAGGCAAAATTGAATTATGAAGGTTAACTTTAGAGTCTAAAGGCTTTCATTTGAGTATATCTCAAACTCAAAACGTGAAATATAATTTCAGTAATAGTAGATCTAGTGATGGTGTTGTAACAATAGATGATAACGTCATTAAAAGGAGTGAACGTTTTAGATATCTCAAGGTCTATTGTTCAAAGTGATGGCAATATAAATAGGGATTTTATTAGTAGAATTTAAGTTGGATGGTTGAAGTGGAGGAATGCATCGGCCTATTGTGTGATAGAAAAGTACCGCTTAGACTTTAAAAAAATTTTATAAGATGGCGTTGAGATACGCAATGCATTATGGCGTATATGTTCGCCTGCAAAAGAGAAGCAAAAAATTAAGTTGAGAGTCGTTGAGATGAGAATGCTCGGGTGGATAAGTGGTTTAACACTAAGAGATAAAATGTGAAATGAATATATCTATGAAAGAGTTGAAGTAGCTCCAGTGGCAGACAAAATCAGAGAGAGTCATCTTAGATGATTTGGCTTGATTAAACATCGACCTTTTCATGACCCTGTTAGGAGAGATGTTTTAGATTTGACTTATGCTAAAAAATGTAGAGGTAAATCTAAAAAGGTTTGGGCATGTTGTATAACCTAAAAAGGTTTGGGCATGTTGTATAAAATATAATCTTAATTAAATGAAAGTATGACTCTCAATAGGACACAAAGGAAAAAAAGATTCACGCAGCCAACCCCACTGTTCTAGTTCTAAGAAAATTATCAAAAAGTTGAGTTCTCCTATTGAGGATCCCATGAATTCAACTTCCCATGTTTGAAAGCTCCGTCCAATGATTTGGGTGGCATAAATGTAAATGATAAAATTTAGGAGTTAGATATGTAAATACATAAGAATTAGGTGTTTGTATGAAAATGCCCTTTTTTATAAAATTCTTGGTAGACATGAATCGGACTGAAGCTTAAGACTATCAAACTTGAAGAACTCCACCCGCTGGCATACACAATACTAATTCAACTGATAGCTGCTAAATTTGAATAATGTTACAATAAATATAACATCGGATTTCAAATAAAGTTAACTAATCATTTCCACATTTCAAACAGAAACGAACGAGGGGACAAAGAAAACCTGCATGGATGAAATTCCCAAGTCCATGAAGATACCATCCACTCCTTCACGAAGTAGGTTCTCATCAACACCACCAAGCACGTTCTTTATGTACTTAAAATTCCTTACATGAGTGTAAGCTTTCAATTTTTCCCGGAAGCCATCTTTGATGACTGCTTCGATCCTAGCTCGAGCTTTATCAATGGCGAGAGTATCCAAATCCATGCCAAAAAAAAGCTCCAGCTCCCCATGGGCTTCAATAATCTAACTAACGGCAAGCAACCATAAGAAATGACAAGAGCAACTGAAAATTATGGAGGAAATAGAACGAAGACGAGAAAGATAGACGAACTGCGGAAGAGTGACCGGCGGCACCGAGAGTGCAATCGACGAAGGAGCGCAGCCGAGGGGAACGGAAGACTTCGAGGACCTCGCAGAACATCACGGGAACGTGGCTGGCCGAGGCGTATTTTAGGTATAAATCGCGGTCGAATTCCACGCTGGAGCGTGTTCGCCGCTTGAGAAGTTCAGGCGAAGAAGGGCGATTCGTCGAGGATGCAACATTCTTGGAAGTTGCCTTGAGGTTTACGCTGCGTCGTCTAGCGCCGGGAGAGGTGGAGAGAGATCGCCGGAGTTTAGAACCTCTGCGAGTGTAGAGACGGCGGACTTGAAGAAAGAGATTGATTTCGTGGTTGTGGAGGAACGCTGCGCGGTGCTGTAAGAGACGATTAGACGCCATGCGCCACCGTGCGGCAGAAAATCGTAGCGGT
>NEWO01000005.1:4085352-4106060 GCA_003013225.1 Phalaenopsis aphrodite
TATATATATATATATATATATATATATATATATATATATATATATATATATATATATATATATATATATATATATATATATATATATATTACACCCAAAAATGATCAGCAAGAATCTTGAGACAATCTAACGATTCAGATTAAAAGATAGATTACAAAAGAGTGCAAAAATCAATCATAAATAAAAAAGGTACCATAAAGATCTGTAACTCCCTATTAAAGTGAAGACTATAAAAAGACCCCATAAAGCCATGTAAATCCTCTCCCCTATTAAATTAAGGTATAGTGAAAAAGACAATAATAACATGTAACTCCCCCATTAAAGTTGGGGCAAACATGTAATTTTAGACTTGTTCTCTCTTTATTATATAAATAGGGACCCTATAGCATGTAAAAAATAGACAAGTCTATGTGTGTTATTTATTTTCCTTTCTTTGTCTCTTTGTTTCCTCAAGACATTATCACATTGATTATTGGGCATGCCTTACAGAACAAATTTAGATTTAAAATCCTGAAAAACACGACAAGCGTAGAGCATACTACCAACAATAAGGGAAACAACACCAATGAAGAGAAATACATCCCAGAGTTAGTTCTAACATGTAGCACATTAAAAAAGTTCATGCAACAATTGAGTTGGAGTTGAAAATGTCATTTACGTCATCTTCCTAAAGGCTTTTGTCAAGAGGTGAGTATTACAAAATGGATGGTCAACTCCCAACTGTCAAAATAAGATGGCTGACCACACTTGCGCACTACTTGATCAATTTCGAGTGGATGACACCTCATCCAGCAAAAAAAAAGTATTACTCACAATTTTTATCTTGTGATGTGTCAAAAAAAATTTTAATATTATACTAGGTTCAATTAACACTCGAAAATTTGGGTTCCAAGTCAACGAAAAAGACATTAACAATAAAAAACTCCCCTCAAGTATAAGCAAACAAAAGACTCCCCTTTGGGGCTAGCAAAACGAAATATTTCTCTCAGGGCGAGCAAAAAAAAATCCATTCGGGACGAGCAAACAAAGGACTCTCCTTCGGGGCGAGCAAACAAAAAACTCCCCTTCGGGGTGTGTTGACCTAATGTTTGGTCAACCCCCTTTCTATTGCCTGAAGACTGGTTGGACTTCAATTGAACTCAATCATATTAAACCCTATAATTATTGATTTCTCTCTAAAGATGATTGTAAGGCTTAAAAGCTAATCTTAAAGAATGCATGAAGCTTATCATAACAAATAAGAACCATGCAAACTAATCAAATGATCAGCTAAAATAATTTTTATGTGGGAGTTGTCTACTAGCTTGTCATGCATGAAAATAGTCTTACATAAAAATTATTTAACGAATCATTATTATAGAAAATTAACTTCACATTTGTGCTCTCTCTTCAAAATTTTTAAAATGAGCACTTGAGCGCTCAATTTTGACCTTATTTTGATACATTTTTTAGCAAACGATAATTAAGAAAGAGAAAATAATAATTATGGGAGATAAAGTGATAATTTGACCATAAATTTCTCAAAAAGACTTCAAATTGACTCCAATATTCAATAAAAGGTGTTTAAAACTTTAAAATACACATTTCAAAACAATTTAGAACAATAAAAATTTTTGGTTAAATTGTCAATTTTCTCTCTTAAGGTGGGGCTCAGTTTGACCAGTCATCTCTTCTTAGAGAACTTTAATTCATTAAAGCAAATTATACCATTTGACTATATCGATTTGACTAAAGTGAAAATTTGGTCAAAAAATCAACTCCACAACCACCGTAAACACCTATTTAATCACCCTTGAACTTCAAACAACCATAACTTTTGATACACAACTCCATATTTCAAACCCTTTAAAGCATTGGATTCCTTGTTTCATCCTCTTCAAGTTGGATTATAATTTTGAATTTTTCTGAACAACAACAACAACAACAACAAAGCCTTAATCCCACTACGTGGGGTTGGTTACATGAATCTTTTTTCTCCAATGCGTCCTATTTAGTGTCATATTTTCATTTAGTTCTAATAAATTAATATCATTTTTAATACAATAAGCCCAAGTTTTCCTAGGTCTACCTCTGCCTTTCTTAACACAAGTCGAATCTAAAACATCTACTCTCCTAATCAGATCATTTAATGGTCGACGTTTAATATGACCAAGCCATCTAAGACGACTTTCTCTAATTTTGTCTGTCACAGGAGCTACACCAACCCTATCACGAATATATTCATTCCGCATTTTCTTAACACAATTTTTCTGAACAACATTGGCAATTTTACAGAAAACCTCACATTTTAAGTATTATTTATAAATATACCCTTAACTAAATTAAATTATTAATTATTTATTAACAAATGCCATATCACTAATCGTTGTGATTTTTTCTTATTGTTTCAAAGGCTAAAAATCATAGATCCTATCCTTGAAATAATCCTAACTATTAAATTTAAATAAATGACTCCTTTTTTTCATCCATACCACCCAAATTACCCCGCTACGAGAAACCACCTCCACTCCATTTTTCGAGCCTTAAACTCCCTCTACAGCAGGAGAAAATTTTTCATCCAGATTTCGGATGCAGCTCTGCGTGCGGATTTCCTGTAATATGCCACCAAGTGGGCTGCATCGCGGAGGTTATTTGGGGTTATTGAAGTAAAACCACATAGGTTATTAGGAGGTTATATGAGAGTCATTAGGGGGTTAATGTAGGAGGTTATTGAAGTAGAACCGCGGAGGTTATTGTAGGAGGTTATTGAAGTAGAACTACAGATGTTATTTGGGCTTATTGGGGGGGGGGGGGGGTTATTGCATGAAGTTATTAGATTGGAACCACAAATTTATTGAGGGGTTATTGAAGGGTTATTACAACATTATTAGAGTTAATACCCCAATAATCTCTAAATAACCTCTCAGTAACACTCCAAATAACATTCGTAGTTTTACTTCAATATCTTTCACTGTTCCACTCCAATAACCTGTGGTTTCATTTCAATATTTTTTAGGTGTGTCCGATATAACATATATGACATTATATTACTGAAATTTACATGTAAAACTACTATTTCCAAAAGATAAGTTTGTTACATGAGCTTTTGTCCTTATATTAAAGGACATATTTAAAAATTTCAATTAAAAATCAATCTAAAAGATAGAGGCAAACAATTCATAATTTTATTTTATGAAAATTAATTAATTTACACGATAAAACTCGGTAAAAACATCCACAAAATTTAAAATTTAATATCCCTTTTGTTAAATGTTTAGATACTAATTTATTTTAAGAGGTCCAAAAAAACAACATGTGGTAGACATGTGGCAGACTGTCATTCGAAATGCCGCAATACAAATGTTTGAGCCTCCACACAGTTCCAGCCAGACTTCTAATTCTCTCACTCTCTCTCTCTCTCTCTCATCCCGCCTCATTGAATAAGAATTATACATGTCTGCTTCGCTCCTCTCGCATTCCCGGCGCCCCTCCCAATGCCCGCATTTAACCCTTCGCCACGAGCAACGCACAAACTCATAAACACGAAAGCAGAGAAACCGAGTGCAGAGCAGAGATGAGCAAGTAATGATTTATTCGCGTACTTCCTTTCTGCCCAAAATCAAAACACCTCAGCAGACCGAAGAAAAGCCTCGCTTTGCTTAAATCCCCAAACACACAAGCCCCATTTCCTCGGTTCTTTTCTCACAGAGGTCAAAAAGGTGCTGCCTTTGGCCAGGACGAGGGAGCAGGGAAAGTTGAATCAGAGATTCATGGATAGCAACTGCGGTGGCGGGCCTTCTTGCTCGTCTGCGGCGCAGGAGCAGATTTCCTGTTTCTTCGGCGAGCAAGGTCATACTCCGTTCTCTTCTTCTGCTGCTGGATGCAGGGAAATGAGTGGGTTTTCTATAACCGAGAATCCTGAGTTAGCGGTTGAGGTAACGGTGAATGCGGCTTTCTTCTTGAGATGTTTTCGGTGGACTGGTTGTTGGGGTCTGCTTACGTTTGCTGTGGTACTAGGAGGCGGGGGAGGGAGCGAAGCCGGTGGCGTCGACTCGCAGCGGTTCTGGTTCGAAGAGGAGCAGGGCAGCTGAAGTTCACAATTTGTCGGAAAAGGTGGTAGTTCTGTTTACCGGTTTCCTGTTTTTGGTTTTTCTTTGATTTCTTAACGCCTATAGGCTTCATGCTTCGTTGTCAGAGGAGGAGGAGTAGAATAAATGAGAAGATGAGAGCGTTGCAGAATCTGATTCCTAATTCTAACAAGGTTGCTAGTTGCTTTTAGATTTGTATTTTGGAAATGCTTTCTTTGGCTATTTTTGCTTGATTTGTAACAGTGCTTAAGAGTCAAAAAAATTGAAACTTGTGCCTGTACAGACTGATAAGGCTTCAATGCTTGATGAGGCGATTGAGTACCTGAAGCAACTGCAGCTTCAAGTTCAGGTTAGTGGATGCTAGCGTTAAAATCAGAACTAGAAATTCTTCAAGTTTTTTTTTTTTGTGCTTTAAGTGCTCATTGGGTTGCTTGTAAAATGTAAATTGTTTTAGAAAGTGATGTTTTTGGGTTCACTCATTTTGAAATACAAAATGAAATCCTCACCTTTAAGGAATTTAAAAAAAGTTTCAATTTTTTTTTAAATTGCTTTTCTAACCCTAAGCTTGTTTATTTTTGTACTCTGGATATTATGTTTCCTGATTTTTTTCCTTAGTTATGCGAACCGTGAATAGTGAACCCTAAGTTTATTTGTTTTTGTGGATCGAACTGTAATTTTTAAAGATATATCCGGAACAATTAAATGTTACTTTTTGAATATTTTGAACTGTGATTGTATGGAATGTTTTGATGTTCTCACCTAAACCTTCTGTTAGGTAAGTATAGTAAGTGCAAATATTGTTTTTCAGGTTTTTTCTTAGCCATATTAAGCATTTATTTATACTTGTCCTTGGATAAATCCCAATAACTGTGATTGTATTATCCTTTCCTATAATTTCAACAGTATAGATCAAATGATTCCTTCCAAGAGTCTTTTATAATTTGATGGAAACCTAAATTTATTTTTCAATCCCTAAAGTGTTTTTTTTTCATGCGAAGTAATTTGCATCCTTACTCACTGAACAAGTCTATAGAATAATATGTCGGTAACATGTGGCATCTACTTGAAGATACCTTGTTTGATATGTAAGTTTGAATGGGTCATAATATGTTCCTCCAATATTTCATGTGTACCGCCTTGTTCCCTTTAAGGATGATATTTTTCCTATGCTTGATGTATTCCTTTCTCCTAGACTCAACTTTTATTTTCTTATTAAGAACATATGTATTTATTGGAAATCATCGAACTATGCAATTTTTTTTTAATCTTTAAATTTTAAATAAGACAATCGCAATGCGTGCATATTTGCAACGTTCATCTACATACGAATTAAAATAAAAAAAAATTGCCGAAGTATGATGACCAAACAATTCAGTGGTGCTATTTTTTTGAATAAATACTTAAAAAGTCATCTCTATTGTATTGAGAAGTTTGCTTTAGTTTTTGCTGGAGTTATTTTTTATTGGAATTGTCGACATCATGAATGAGGTCACAATGTTGTGTTTGATGAAATTATTGTGCTTAGGAATGAGTTTAGGCCTGCATTTGATACTGAGTTTTATGGCTGAGCAAGAAACAGACACGAATGCTGATTTTCATTTCACAATGTTGGCCAACATGGCTGATTTTGACTAAAGTCATAAGAGACCATGGGTTAAACCTTTAGTCAGAAAAGTTTGAGCGAATAAGATGATTAATGTTTAAGCTGGCAAGTAGACCCACTACAAGGGTTTGAATAAGTTGAGTTAAGCTCAAGCCATCTGTTGCTTGAGCTTGAGCTCAATTTTACAAGTTCAAGCTGATTCATTTATTATAAAAAATAAATGATGTTTTCAATTCAAATATTGCAATAATTGAATGATCAATTTAATGAGAAATAATGAGAATTTGCTTAAGAAAACAAGGAGAATGAATGTTTAGATTCTTTTAAATAACTTGATAGTCATATTCAAGTACTTTTTAAAGTTTATTTTATATTAGTAGTTAAATAAGGTAAATTATGAGTAGGTAAGTGAGTGAGTGTTGGCTTAAACTTGGATCATTAGTTCATTATGCTTAGATCATGAACCATTATTAAGCCAAACTTAAGCTGGCTTGACTTGGTTACACTCCTAGCTTCGTTATCAATGTTTATACAAAAGAAAGTTTATGAATAATATAATTTTATGTAGTGTAAGAAAATCTACTGTCTTTGATGTATCATTTGGTTTGGGACTAAAGGTTTGATTATTTGTAAACCTTATGTTCAACTCATCGATGTGAGTGCTTGAATGGCATTCACTACAGGGCACGGGAGAGTGCCAATCAACACACTTAATTTTAGTAAATAGGATGAGAAAAAACCCCATTTTTATAAAACAAATATTCATTTGTTTATATATTTATTTTAACATTATTATTGATTTAAATTTAATATGGATAATATTCTAGTACAACATTTATATATTTATGTTATACGTGTACACAATTTTATTATTATCTATATATATATGTACATTTTTTCAAAGAAGTGTGTATATACGCTCCCCACAAACTTCATTCTGCGTGTCTGTTATTATTTTGGTGTCACCATTAGAGTGGTTTAGGAAATTTATTTATATCGTACTAGCATTCCAAAGTTGCTGTGTTGTTTGTTTGTATTGATCGATGAACTAATTATTTGTGTTAATCTTTTGTGAAGCTATGTTTGTTTATCTTATTGTCATTGTATTAGGCTAAGTCAACTCATGATTCATGTATGTTGGTCAAAAATGGAATTTTGCTTTGTCTTTCCTGTACTTCTCAGTTGCACTCTTTGAAATTTCTTGTTGTTGATGCTTCTCATCTCTGTTTGTTGATGGTTATTTTTTCTACTTTGCATTACCTTTCTTATAACGTACATGTCCTCCTGTAGACACACACTTGGACTTGAGCCAACCTTTCGTGCTACTTTGGCTACTTATATATTCCTTTGACTTCTTTCATGACATGCGAACTTAAATCTTCTAGACATTTGTTCTCTATTGAAAAATTTGGTATTGGCTGAGGCTATCGGCTTGGAAAGTTTAGAAGCAAGCAATTTTAGTTTATCTTATCATGTCTTGTCCTTAATGGTTTGATGTGGAGGGTCTCAGATGTGGAGGGGAAATAAATGATTTGATGTCAATTTGATGATAGACCTTGTTAATGAACTTCTTGGTTTTCGTCTTCCTTCTTCTCTTATAATTGGCTTGATTTCATTTCTATTATTTTTTGAATTTGATCAAATAGGTGTTTTAATAGGAGAGAAGGGGAGAATTATAATAACTTGGATCTCATATCACCTTGGTAAGTGTGTCATTTTTGGAATTTGGTAATAGAGAAATTTAAATGAGATTCTTAAGTAACTTGGGAATCATCTACGATGAGAGAGAGATCATGAGGAGAGAGGATGGTCAAGAGTCTTGAGAAGTTTAATTGTTTGAGAAAGAATATGTGATTAGTTTTTTCTTAAATTTTTTTTTCTTCTATCACAATTTGAATTTACTTTGTATTAATTCTTGAAATCGATCCAAACACATTTTTACATGGGAGAGAGAGAGAGAGAGTCGTTCCATCTTAGGACTTGGATTTCCTTGAACCTCATTCTTTCTTTAGAATAAGACAAGGGAAAGTTATGTGTGGGTGGGATTCATCTACCTAAAGAATTTTATATAGGTAGAGAGTGAGATCATGAGAGATGGAGGTTAGAAATCCTAGGGATTCTAGTAGATAAAGAGAAAATAAGCATTGGCATTGATAAGCCATAAAAAAATTCCATCATCCACATAAATCTTGAGACATGACACGGATTCCAAGGCAATATTTTGAGCAATACATGTTCAAACTTCGATTAAGTGTCCTCCAGAGCTTTGATTTGAGCAAACTTACAGTCAAACTGATTGATTTGATGAGATAGACCCAATGATACCTTCAGTTCGAGTCAAATCAAGCTCAGATCAAACAATTAAATTACTTATAGAAGCTTTTCAACATTTTTGGGAGATCAAACAGTTGAATAAAGCGAGTTCAAGGTTAAATCGAGCGTCTCGATATTATGAATTAAACGAGCCTAAGATTACTCAGTTTTGATATCGTTAAGACACCCAAATGTCTATCAAATTCCGTCAAATCGAAGGAAGCCCTTTAAGCCTTCCAATCAAAGTGATTCATATTCATTCATTTATTACACCTGAAATTTTATAAATAGAGCCGCCCCACCCCTCTCTTGGAGGGGGGGCCTGAGTGGGAAGAGAACTTGAGGCTTGAGGAGTAGGGTTTATAGCCTGAAGAAAGTGTTTGATGTTTTGAGGAGTTGTAGTCCAACATCACTTCTGATGTTATCGACTACCGTCTACCATCGCTGACTGACCTCTGTCAACCACCGCCGACAGTCGCCGATCACCGCTGACCACTGCCGACCGCCATTGACGAATTCCTTCGAGCACCGCTGACCACCGCCTGTTGGCCATCGCCGATTGCTATTGGTTGCCACCCGTTTCTTGCAATAAGTTCATCCTCACGTCGACGTTTTAATTCGAAAGATTTTGTATCTCTTTCCCGTCTGTGGGACAAGGGTTCTTTGTAACTATCAACTTATAGTGAATTTTTACAATTGGGCCTGACCCCGTGGTTTTTTTCATTTTCTGGGTTTTCCACGTAAATAACTTCTGGTGTCTCCATTAGTTGTTTTCCTTCATCTGAGTGTGTGTTGAATTCTCGTGCAATGCTAAAATGATAATCTATTACTCCACTGTCTCGAATTTTCTAGCACGCATCAGGCATAGAGAGGATATAATCTTTAGAGTTAAGATTGAGTGATTAAATTGAAGAAATTCCTTAGAAATGTATATGCTATGATGATCTCGTGTAGACTCACTCAAAGATAAATTTTATAAGCCTATAATTAGGTTGATAGTGCTATATGGATCCTAGTGTTGGGCAGTAAAAAATACATTGATTGTGTCATGGATGAGAATGCTATGTTGGATGTATGCCAAATGTAAAAAGGATAAATCAAATGATTGTACTATTTTAAAGGAATTATTTAAATGACATCCATAAAGATAAGGTTAGTAAAAATAACTTGGGCGGTTTGGGCATGCATAAAAAAGTGTAGAAAATGCGCTCATTACATTGGTGGATAAATTATTATAGAAGAATTAGAATAGACTTAAGGTAATATGGATGATAGTTGTTAAAATTTTTTTTTTTTGAAGAATATATTTAAATTTTCATTCATGGTTCAATAAAAATAAATAAATAATAAGGGTTTATAAAGTTGAACCTAAATACTTTGGATAAGACTAATGATAATGATGATGGGAAGAGAAAAAATTCGCTAAAAGGAGGGCAAATTCTTGAATTTTTTGTTTGGAGAGAAGCCAAGGGGAAGTGAGATATTATATGAGAGAATTTTTTCAAACTCAATTAATATTCGTTATTTAGCTAGAAGCAAGAAAAGTCATAAATATTCAAATAAGGTTATAATTTGAAATTCAAGCTTAAGTATAGCTAAATCATGCTGTTTAGTTCAAAATAAGGAAATCCTTACTTTAAAGATTTTAAGAAATAGAACAAAGAAAAAACAAGTTCGTGTGAAATTAAGGCATTCACACTTATTAAAACACAAACAATGAGATTATGAGAGTATAATTTAGATTGAATGAGTGATTATTATTTAACCTTGTCTTCAACCGCCCTAAACACTAAGCTGTTACATGTTTCAACTTTTAAGAATCAAGACTACGAGTCTAACCTTGATCTTGAAACATTAGATTATTTTTTTGTTGTGTTGAGTTTGGCGGTGGACCTTCACAATGTTATTATAACAAATTATGGTTTCCTTATTTTCTTGTTGTTAATCTTCATTGTAGTTAGCATTATTTTGGTGCACTAACTTGCCCATCTATATAGCTTGATTATTTAGCATTATTTTGGTGCACCATCTTGTCCATACATATAGCTTGATTATCTGGTCACATGAGCCCAATGTTGGGAAGAGCCTCTTGGGTTATATAATTTATAATTTTCTTTATGATTCAAGAAAAAATAGAAGAAATGCATGTAATTGTACAATATATGGTACATATGATTTTATTCCACAACATTCAACAACACAATTTCTAGGTAAAAAATCTAGTCACTTGCTCAAGAGATTTTAAGGACGCCCCTTTGTTTATTTGTTGGTTTATCCATTATACATGAGCAGTATATAATCTCTATTAAGCTCTCATAGGCTAGATGGAATGGACGCTTGATCTTTGCTATGCTTTAATATGAGTTAATACTTGTGTTTTATTTTCTTTTATGTTTTTAACAATATTAGCATAGTAGATGTTATTTTAGGAAAAGCGTATTTATTTGATCAGTTTGGATGATTTGATATATGAATTAGCTAAACCATGTGATTTGGTAGTAAATTTGGAAACTAAACGAATCAAGTTATTTTTCAGATTGAATTAAAATAAATTGAACTTAAAAACTTAGTTTGTTTCGCTAGATTTTATTAAATTTACAAACAAAATCAATTTTTTTAGCTAATTTCTAACTTAACCATCCAAGAAGAACAAGTGCACATCCCTATTCTTTAGTTATGTTTTGTAGAATGTGCATTTAACTGTACTTTGGCCCATTGTATTGACCCCTCTATCACAAAATAGAGAGATCCTCTACCAAATAATATACTCTAGAAAGAGATTCTTCTTTAAAATGTATAAAAGCAAGATTTTCCCTATCCTTGGCCACCTAACATCCCTTCCTTCTTTTGTTGCTAATGCTGCATGCTCACTATTATATCCCGCTTTTGCATTCCATCTCTCATAGGCTTGTTATGATGCCATTTGCTACTATGTGGCTGATTTGCTCCCTCTTGATTTCCCATTGTGTTGTTCGTTGCTATGCTGCTGCCCATGTGCCCTTTTATGCTCCCCTACTTTCTCGCTTGTGTTGGGCCTTATATACTTGCCCTAGAACCAGATATCCCCAATGAGCTTGAACCCATTCAATGCTTAATACGACCTCTCATCGTGTATCCTTTGGTGTCACAATAATTGCCTTACGAAGGGGACAATGATGGGATGGAACTAAAACACTCATTTGGCTTCGATCAATTAGAAATCAAAACCATAATGCACATTAGGATCACACAAATTTGAGAAATTTGAAATAAAAAATTTTAGCAGAAGCACAAGAAAATAATCTCAGAATAGAACATCAAGATTTACGTGGAAAAAATTGATAACGGAAAAAACCGCAGAGTGACTCCACAAAAAATTTTCACTATGAATAACCAGAAATGTACAAAAATACTCACTAAGATCTTCTCTCTACAATCAACAGAACTTACAAAACATTGCTCTAAGCCTTTCTCTCAATATCATAAGAGAAATCACTCACCTAAATCCTCCTCCTCGACTCTTTTGCGCTTCACAAAAGCTTTTTCAAGAACACACCGCATGTATAGATTACACTTCGTCACTTAAAATCATGTACTTAAGGAATCAAAAGAGTAAACTATCCAAAGGCTTGGTCACTCCCAAATATGACGTAATTATCTTGAAAGCTTAGGAAGAAGTCTCTATAAATTGATCTGACCAACATAGCTATGCATGGCTGCGACATATTCATGTTGTCCTACGTAGCTACGCTAGTTTAGACGTGGCTACACCATGCCAGATGTAGCCTTGGTACTCCTTGCGACTATGGGTGCATCCAGGCTCCACGACTCTTACAGTCTTCCACTTGGAGACTGATTGCACCTGATGCATGTCCACCAGATTTGCACCAACATCTATACTATCTTCATAGTCCGGTAGCACAGTGGCTCACTTCCGATCTCATTCTTCATAGACTTTAACTAAAGCCAAACATAACTCCAATTTTTTATATTCACCACCTTCATCAACATATTTGATGGATTCTAAGTTGTATGTATTTTTTTTTATATAAAAAATGTCTATCTTCTAAGAGAGAACATATGAAGTGATACCTCAATTGAATGTATTTTGTCATTGCATGAAAAGCAATGTTCTTAGCAAAATGAATTACACTTATACTGTTAATGTAAAGTTTTCCAATCCACTAATCATTGCCTAGTTTTGTCATAAAGCCCTATAGCCAAATCATATCCTTTCTAGCCTCAATGATAGCAATGCATGCGGTCTCCGTAGTTGAAAGTGCAACAACATTTTGTTGCCTGGAAACTTAACTCCCCGCCGTGTTCCTCAAAGTGAAGGTATATCCTGTTGTACTTCTACTATCCAAAATTTATATTTGATCAGAATCTATAAATCTCTGTAAACTCATCCTCGCACATGCTCTGCTGACCATTTTCCTAAAATACTTAAGAATTCACTTCACCGCCTCCCCATGATGCTTGCCTGAATTGCACATGTGCTTGCTGACAACTCCCACTACAAATGCAATATATGATATCATGCATATCATAACATACATCAGACTCTCAACTGTTGAAGCAAACGAATTTCTCCTTATCTATGCTTGCTTTTCTTCAGTCCTAGACAATATTTCTTAGATAGCTTGAATCGACTACCTAAGGGAGTGTCAATTGGTCTTGCCTCTCTCATGTTGAATTTCTATAGGATCTTCTCAACATACTATGTTTGAGACAACTTTAACATACTTGTACTCCTATCTTTGTTGATTCTTATATTAAAGATCTTTCTGATTGAATCTAAATCCTTCATCTCGAACTCACATGATAATTTCTCTTTTAAATTCTTGATTTTCTATATATTTACTCCTGCAATTGATATGTCATCCACATATAAAATGAGCAAGATATAACAATTACCGAATTGTTTGATGAAGCAACAATTGTCTGTCTAACACTTCATGTACCCACTATCGGACATAAACCTATCAAATCTTCTGTAACACTGTCTTTTAGTCTGCTTCAAGTAATAGAAACTCTTCTTTAACTTGCAGTCTAAACCTTTATTTTTTGAATCTTGTAACCCTTTGGTTGCACCATGTATAATTCTTCCCTCATACCTTCAAGGAAGAAAGTTGTTTTTTAAATCCATTTGCTCAAGTTGTAGGTTTTTTTGCTACCAGACTCAACAGATTTCTGACTGCTGTCATCTTCACTGTCTGAAAAAAAAAATTTTGTTCAGTCAACTTTTTCCTTCTGTTGAAACCCTATCACTACAAGTGTTGTCTTGTAGTGTTTGTTACTATCTAATTTTTTCTTCAGTCTGTTGACCTACTTGTTGTAAAGTGCTCTTTTGCCATCTGGTAATACTGTCAAATAACAAGTCTGATTTGACTCCAAAGGCTACATTTCATCATCTATGGCAAGCTTTCGCTCTCTTGAATCTTCAAGTTGAGTGACTTCCTCAAAACACTTTGGCTCATCACTATCAGTTAGCAATAAGTAGTGTAATGAAGGAAAATACCGGTGTAACTGTCATATCACTCCGCTGAACCTCCTAACTTCAGTAGGTGACTGAGGAACTTTCTGTGCTCCATATGATTGACCACTTCTTCTTTCTACTTTCTTTTGATTATCAGTGTCTTCTATCTCGATATATCTGGACTCCTCAGAAAGAACTGACGAAAAATTTATAAGCTCTACTGTGCTTGTACATCTTCCATTTCATAGAATTTAACATTTCTACTAATGATGGATTTCAGATTCTGATAGTTCCAGAACTAATTCTCAAACTTTTGGAGTCTGCATCAACATGAACCTATGCAAAACACCCAAATATTTTTAGATAAGATAGATTTACTTCTTTTTCACTTTAGGCTTCTTCAGGTAAGCTTTCCTTTAAAGGTATTGATGAACCATGATTAATCAGATAAACAATAATGTTTACTGCTTCAGTCCAAAATTATTTTAATAAGCTTGCATGCAGCTTCATGCTCCTGATAGGCTCCGTGATTGCTCTATTCATGCGCTCAGCTACTCCATTCAACTATGGAATTATTGAGATAGTGAATGCATGTCTGATCCCTTCTATATTATAGAAAATTCCTGAACTTCTAATCATGATACTTAGCCCCATTATCTCATATGGGAAACTTCAATTTCAAGCCTATGTCATTTTCTACCATGACCTTCCACTTCTTAATACCTCAAATATTTTATATTTTCACTTTAAGAAGTAAACTCATACCTTTCTGGTTTGATCGTCGATAAACGTGATAAAGTGATGAGAACCTCTAATGGATTGAACTCAAATGGGACCCTATACGTCAGTATGCACTTATTCCAGTTTTTTTGACTTCACCACTAATCTCACTTTAGAGAAAGAAGTTTGCTTTCGCTTGACATATGTAAAATCTTCACAAATATTCAAATGATTTCAAACCCCAAACTTTATTTTTAGAGAGTATGGACTATATCTTTCTCGTGCATATGGTCAAACCTATGTTGCGAGAGACTGCATTCACTTGGTTCGTTCTACATCAATAAAATTTGTCATCTCATTAATCAAGTAAAGAGTGCCTTCAATAAAATTTGTCATCACCTTCCATGAATGACCTGTGAAAGTAGTCACGAACCTTGACTTTGTCAGCTCACTTACTAAGATCAGATTTCTCTTCAAACTTGGAACATGTCTAACTTTAGTATGCTTTTAGAATGTTTCGTTTGACAACTTGATATCCACACATTTCTTTTCTACAATATTGTATGTGTTATTTTCTTCCAGATAAACATTCTCTTGATCATTTTGATTATAATTTTTGAATATATCTTTATTGGGATATGCATGAAAAGATATGCTTGAATCTACCATTTAAGATTCAGTACTGACAAGGGATAGGACCAGAGAGTCACCTTAGATTTTGACTATGGAGGCAGTTGTAGAGATTCCTTTTCTGTCTTCCACCACCAGCTTTCTTTGGAGCCTTACAGTATTTTTTGAAATGCTCTTTCTTTCCCCAGTTTCAACATTCTCCTCTATCATTTCCTCTGCTCGACCTGAGCATTCCTCTTTTATGCTTAAATCTGTCTTTGCCTATATTCTTGTCCAGATTATTTTCTTTTTTTTTCCGCATTTAACACAAAATCAGAAGATTCATAATTTGAGATTTTTTCTGTGAACTTCATTTAGCACAAATTCCACGATGTTATCAAAGTTGAACTTTATATTCCTTGAAGAGCTACTCACCGCCGTGACAAATCCATCATAGCTGTCCGACAATGAAAAAAGTATCAACAATGCAATGACTTTATCATCAAATTTCATCATTACAGAACATTATAGTATTGAAATTATTTAGATGTTCAGTCTTTTAACTATGTTCTGCGATCTTCATATCCTCTGTATCAGAAAAACTTTATTGAAAGTTGAAGGTTTTTCTTACATCATTGTCATTGCCACTATGAGATCCACCATGATTTTCTCATTCACATATTGAACGTAACAAACGAAGAAAGTGATAAACGGATCAAACCTAGGGCTATTTGATCAAGTTCCTCCCATTCCTCTATATTCATAGACTTAGGCTTATTCGTGATTCCTTTTAGTAGTAGAAATCCTCCACTTGTATCTTCGAGAATGCGAAGTTCAACCAATTGAATTTCTCTATTTTGTACTTTATTTTGTCGTTCATTGCTCCTACCTTAATCAAAGAACCTCCGACTCTGATACCACTTGTTGGGATAGAACTAAAACATACATTGGGGTTCGATCAATTAGAAATCAAAACTATAATGTGGAACAAGATCACATAAATTCGAGAAATCTAGAACAAAAAATTTGAACAGAAGCACAGGAAAGCAATCTCATAAAAGCACACAAAGATTTATGTGGAAAAAACCCGATAACGGGAAAAAACCTGATAACGTTAAAAACCCATGGAGCTATACCGTAAAACATTTCCACTATGAAGAGCTAGAAATGTATATAAATACTTACTCAGACCTTCTCTTTACAATCAATTGAACTTACAAATACTTTGCTCCAACTCTTCATCTCGATCTCACAAACAAAAGCTTTTTCAAGAACACGCCGCATATAGAAATGACCCTTCGTCGCTCGAAATCTCAAACTTAAAGAACCAAAAAGTGAATCGTCTGGCGGCGCGGCCATGCCCAAATATAGCCTAATTATTTTGAGAGCTTGGGAAGAAGTCTGTGACAAGCGATTCAACCGACATAGCTATGCCTGGTTGTGGCATAGTCACGTCGCTCGGCATAGCTATGCTGATTGAGGTGTGGTTATGCTATGCCAGGCACAATCTCATAGATCCTTGGTGCTCCTTGCGGCTGTAGGTGCATCCAGGCTTCACAACTCCAGTAGACGACTCTTCATCGCACATTCTCAATGATTTGAGTTTAATCTTTCATTCATTAACTTATTCTCTCTCATTTATGTGGTCACTTCTTAATCTCCTCTCCATGTTTTTTGAAACTCTCATCCATTATTGTTAACACTGTCAGATTAATGATAATAATTATCTTTGTTTCCTCTTTGGTTCTGATGAACAACTCTATCACTTCTATGTGCTTCTTTTGGATTGTGACGAGTCTATTAAGATCAATATGAAAAGCTTTTGACTGCATCAATTCTTACCTGGTCATTCCATTTTCTTCAACCTTTTATTGCATCAAAGGTCATGTTGCATGGCGATGCTAAGAAGACACGAGGCCTTTTCTCCATTCATTCTCAATACAATAATATCTGTTATATCAATGCTTTCTATTTTGAGATTTTTTCTCACTTATGCAACATAATTCGCTCATCCAAGAATACCAAGGCAATTATTCATCCTATGTTGTCTTATTCCCTAACAATAAAAGTAAGGGGGTGTTGCACCGAAGATCTATGTTAAATAGGATTTAGTAAATCTTGTATATGCGGATTTAACAAGTCATCCGTATTTGTTAAATCCACAAAGATGTTTGGTATGATTTAAGTTAAATCCAATTAAATCTCTTCATAATGTTTAGCGATCACCTCTTCCTCCTGTATGATGAGAGAAACCTTTCTCAAATCTGTTAAATTCACCTATCCATCAGATTTAAAAAACCAGGATTTACATTACGGAGGAGAAGATAATGAATTTAGCGAAGTTTCAGATTAACTAAGTTTTTTTTTCTTCATTTGGCAGGATTTACATTAAATACTAATGTAAATCCTATTAAAAGTGTACTTTCAAACACCTCATAAGTTATAAATATTGAATTGACTTTCTGGTTTAATAAACATACTTGAGAGCCAGTACCCTTCTTGTACTAAACCGAACCCGTCTTGATGGATTTATACATTAGATTTTATCATGAATGCTCAATTGATAGATATAAGACATGCCTGATTGACAAATATTTTACAGTCCATGTGGTAGAGACTTTGATACCTTTCTAAGTTTCTAAGCTCAACTTCATGCGATTTCTTCTATTTTTCATCATCACTTAAGGATGGCCTTTGTTGCTTCCTTTATGGTGATGTCGCTGAAGTCATTTAATATGGAACAACTGCCAAGGTAGGTTGCTCATGTAAAGACTAGGGTTTGCAACCTTAAGAGGACTATCCATGATTTAAAGTAGTGGTTCAATAAGTCATGCAAGGTTCTTGTCAAGGTAGGCTGTATGAGATATGCTTCATCTAGTTTTATTATCTTTGATGGTCTATGTAGTAAAATTCCACTTGTAAGGAGTTTGTAGAAAGCTATTATTGTATTAAAGTATAATTTACAATATGTTTTCTAGCCGAAGATTCGGGTCATCCCAAATACTTCTAAAATCAATTTTTCCTGGAGTAAAGACGAAGTTTTCTTGTTAGAATAAAAAAGCCATTTGACATAATTCAGGAAACTATTCTTTCATCTTGCTAACCCGTTAACAGTGCTATTGACACTTACATTTTGTTAATAAAAATGATATTTTCGTGGATTCATCTTGTAATTAGAGGAGGATAGTAAATTGATCTATTTTTTAAGCAAGTCAAACTACTCCTTTGTTGTAGCGGTTGTGTGGAAGCATGCAATCTCCCAAAAGAACAATGGGAAAGCTATTTTGTCCATTTTGTAGTTATGTCGAAGTTATCAGAGAAAGGCCCATCGTATGCCAAAAATGGATATCTTAATGGTGGAACAATGCTATCTATGCTGAATCAATTGATGATATAAAGTTCTTATGTTGGTTTACATATTTGTGGTAGGTAACATGGTCGCATGAAAAGAAAGAAATAACTATTGTTGGCCAAATCAATCATTGTTATAGAGCATGACACTTTATAGGTGAAGCTATATGGGCCAGTCAATCATGCTTTCATCTACTTTGTCCATAATCTCATGTTTCTTATATTGAGGTTGATTGCTACTATAATATTGATTAGGGCTGTCAAAACAACTCGTTCGCAAACAACTCGTTCGGCTTGTTCGCTAAGTTAACGAGCCAAACACGAACGAAGATTTGTTCATTCATGTTCGGCTCAAAATACTACTCATTAATATATAGAAAAGCCCAAGAGCTAATATATTAAAGAGGAAAAAATACGTTAGGTCGTATGAGTGGGCTTCAAAGAAAGCCCAACCCATACAATACAACACACACAAAATCTAAAAAAAGAAAAGATACATATAAGGTCAAAAAAACCAAAACTGCGCTAGGTACGCCCCAATTAGTCCTCCCTCTGCCTCTAGTTCTATGAAGGGAGCTGACTAACAAATTGGTGAGTTGCGTACCATTACCCGAAGTAAACAAAGTATCATCCATCAGATTCCTGAGCTCAAGTAGGTCTCCATTTTTCTTCTTCCTCATGGATATGTAAACTTGTCATTCCTCATCCAAGTATTGACTCATATGATTAATGGATTGGTCCAAAGGTAGCCGGACAGGGGTAGGCTATTGCGCATCATGAACCCCATGTGCCTGAGTATCATTAACATTGTGTTCGACATGATGAGGCGACAGAGAAGCAGTAGAAATATTGCTACCTGTGACATCAGTAATAGGCCCTAGGACATGTGAAGTTTGAAAGTTCTTTCTTGCCCCCACGAATGAGGTTCCAAAGACGGTGGAACTACAAGATTGTGTAGAGGCTGAATAGTTTAAATATTGCTTGCAAAAATAGTGACATCTTCAGGGGATCCTTTTGATGTTCAATAGTGACAATAACTTGGAGTTGATCAGGAGGAGAGGGAAACACTGCCTCTGGCGGAGCACTTTGCATTTTTAGTCTGAGGTGGGGCTGTAGATGGTGACATTGAGAATTGGAGTGACAACATACGCAGTTCGAACAATATGAAAAAAGAGACTCAATCACAACATTTTGTCAAAATTCATAGTGTTGTGTGCTTGACCAAATTTTCTCAGAAGCTGTTGAAATGATGTTTCTTTCAACAAGTACTCTGACTTCAGATAAACGAGAAAGATTGAAAGTAGAAATATACGTTTTGAGTGGCTTACCATAAGCTGAGACAATAAAATACAATATCTTTTGAGTAAAATAGTGAAATTTCGGGTCAGGGAGACGAATCCAGACCGGAATGATTGGTGATTTCGTCTATGGGTAAAAATCCACCGACCATTTCAAGATCTTCATTGCTCTGTTATCAATCCAGATTACCCTTCTAGCAAATAATCCTGTGTAATCCTCTTCATTATTAAGTTGAAAAAGAATGTTTCTACTAAAAATCTAACTTTCCACTCCCCAACAAGATGCATAAGCTCAAATTCCTTACGAATAAGCTCAATTTTGGGATGATCATAAAGAAATTTTCCGCCAAGTTTAGACGACAGGAGGAATCAAGTTGAAAACATTCAGCTTCTGTAAAAAAGATGACAGACTTTTCATTCTTTTTTCCAGATTTGTTGATGTCCTCCGCCAACTCGAAAGGAGGGAAAGAGCAAGATTTAGGAGTACCAGAAGCGTGAACACCCGCCAGAGCAGTAGCATATGCTTTGTCGGAAGCCATCACAGTCTTCAGGAGGCGTGGAGAAAGAGCAACGAAATTGTAGTGAACGATATAGCGAAATCCGAAAGTGGAAACCCTGCGTTTTCTACTCGAGCCCAAAGATTGCGGAAGAAAAAATATTTTCTACGAGGAAGAAGACGAGAAGCGATGATTTCTGTTCGATCATAGGGCAATTTCTCTTCGAGCCCGAAGAATGCGGAAGGAAAAAAAAAACGCGACAAGGAAGAAGAGAGGCGACGACAACGAAGGAAAGAAGAGCGGCAGACTTTCCAGACAGAAGGAAAGACCGCGATGACTTTCCAAAACGGCAACGACGAAGAATACACCGCGAAAAGACGACGTCAGAGAAGATGCAGCAAGGAGAGGAAAGGATCAGATGCGATAAATGTTTGTAACAGTTGCTAGGGTTCGCCATGAGGCGAAACCCTAGCAGAGTCGAGCATGGGAGGAGACGACGCCATGTATATATATAAGGAAAGATCAATCAGATGAGTTGTCGTTTCCACTCTACTAGGGTTTCAACTCATGGCGAACCTTAGCGTTTGCTACGCTTTCATCGTCTACTTGTCGCAACGGTTTCTCTTTCGTAGCGATTGCGTCTGGTCGCAGCGATTGCGTTTGGTTGCAGCAATTCTTTGTTTGCTTCGTCTCGTCTCGTTGCTCGAAGACGGATGGCAGTTTCACTGCCCATTCGTCATGCTCAAAGATGAACGACATTTTCACATCTGCTTCGTCTCGTGTCCCTTTCGT
>NEWO01000005.1:4107722-4123097 GCA_003013225.1 Phalaenopsis aphrodite
ATTTAAATTTAAATGATGTTTTAATATAAACAATAATTTTTAAATCTTGCCCCAACCCTTAACGTCTTATGGCTACGTGATTAGGGTTGTCAAAACGACTCATTGTTCATGAATAGCTTGTGTTCAACTCGCTAAGCAAACGAGCCGAACACAAGCATACTTTTTGAGCTTGAAATATAAACGAGTCGAAGGCAAGTTGGGCCTGGGCTCACTTGTGTTCGACTCGTTTACACGTCTAATCTTGATGTGATGCTATCCTAGATTGTAACACGAATTTTCAAGCCAAAATAGCTTGTTGATATAATTATCAAAGATTTAGGCCTACTTCAGTTTCCATGGTTTGCAATTAGATGGAGAGAATTGATATATATTCTTCTGCTTAATGGGTAATGTAAGCATATGAATTATTACTTTAGGAAATCACTGTATATATTTAATAGAATATGGTTATTATGTTGTTCCTCGATGTCGTGTATTGACTCCTCTATTTATAAGTGGAAGGATTTATTGAATAATATACATCATAAAGATATTTTTTTTACTCTTATAGAAAAATTTACCCATACAAATATATATTTTATCAAACATATGATAAATGTATGGTATGAAATCGATCTTTGGATGGATTGATGATAATGTATTATTATTATCAGCATTGCCATCGTCATTATTCTTATCTAACTATTTGAGGATGGCATTATGAGTCCTCATTTACCATTTATTTTTGTTCAATATGATTTGATTCATTTGAATTATCAAATCTATTTTTTATAAATATTTTTGATTAAGTTAAATCCATGTAAACTTTTATCTGCCTTTTTTCCTTCATATCATGTTATATTAATTTTATTTGCTCATATTATTATTGTCTCTTCACTCATTATTAGCCATGCCTAAACCACCCAAGGGTAAGTTACTCATAAATAGAAAATATATTTTAGAAAATGATGATGATTTCATTTTGAGAGAATTTTGACAAAGTTTGTGGAGTTTGAAAGAAATGTTGATTTTTAACTATGGATTTAACAATTTTCTTTATCTTCCTAAGCATATTCTTTTTTTCTTATCTTTTTATCTTCAACGAATGTTACTAAAACCTCTTATATTCTCGACCAATCTTTTATATTTTTTTTCATAAATTTAACTTTGGATTCTCAATTTTGCAAAACTAAACTTTCAAGATATTATAGCTTGATATTGGGATGAAATGAATAGATTTATTAAAATAAAATTTAAAGAAGTTCTGAGAGAGTTTAGAATTAAATTGTATGCACTTATAAGGAGATTTTGTGGTGCAATGAAGAAGTTCAATGAGTTATTAAGTAAAAGAAATGCACTTTTTAAAAATTGGAAAAATTATAATACATCCTCTAGTACTATTAAAACTTATAATGAGTTTAAGAAAGTTAAAAGTTGATACCGAAGGAAAAAGCTCAAACAACAAAAGAAAGACAAATATTATTATTGAATTTGAAATCGGTTACAACGAGCGAGGAAGCGCTAGCGTGATGGGAAAGGCCTGGAAACATTGTAGACAGCTGGAAGTGGGTTGTTGAGTGCTGGGAGAAATTTTGGGCAAGTGGGCTACAATATTGGGTTGTTCAGGAAGGGCGGGTGAGTGTTGGGATGAAGTATGGGGAGTTGCGGCCTTGCTGGGAGAAGGCTGTCAGAAGGTTGTAGGGAGGACAAAAATTGGTGGTTGTTGGGGAAGAGGTTTGGTGGCCTGTTATAGGGTTGGGAAGCTGGTGGACAATAACAAGAAGGGTGGAAGGATAGGTAAATATGTCGTCAAAGTCGAGCTACAGCTGGAGCATCACCCGAACCTTTGGGGATGATCACGAGGGAGAGCCGGAGCACTATCTCGATGTCGGATAGAATTCTCAAAGGGGAAAACGCCAAGACTACAATCTGATTTCAGATTTTAATAACAGGACCCATAACTTTAAGCAAATCGTCATTTATTTATAATAAATACTAGGACTTTATTTTAGGCAATACTTAAAATAACAAAAAAAAAAATTAAATCTGAATTTTAATTTTTGAAAGAGGAATAAAATTTTCAGAATTTCTGATTTGGAAATTTAACTTTGGAAAGAAATTATAATGAAAATTTAGATTTAGGAAAAAAAGGAATAAAAATTTTCAAAAATTTTGATTTGGAAAGACTAATTAGGAAGGTGCTAAGAAGGAAAGAGGGGAAGGGCAAAGAAGCGAAGGGGAGGAGCGGTAGCCCCCCTCCCTTTGAGGACCGGTCGGTCCTCCATAGCCCCCGCGTCAATCTTCCAAGGTTGGGGGAGCTTTGACGTCATAGGTTGAAGCTTCTATGTCGTTGCCAGCCACCCCTGAATCCCACTGGCAACTTCATTGTCTACCAAAGCATCTGTGGAGCTTTTCCCACTTGCGAGCATTTCTCCCTATCGATCTGTTCTTGTTTGACATAATATGAGCTGGAGATATACCACCATGTAGGTTCTCTCGAGCCAAATTCCAACAACAACAACAACAACAATGGAGAAAAATTGGCTGGCAGCAGTAGGATAGCTGCAGTAAACGTCGAAAAACCACACGGAATGAAGATGACAGCAAGGTCGAGTGGTTTGCTGCTATTAGAAGCTGGACTGCGGAAGGATAAATGTCTCTTCGGAGTTGAGCTACAATCGAAGCACCACCCTAACCCTTGGAGACGGTCACCACCTCAGAAGGAGCACATTCTCTTCGTCCAGTACAGCACCAGAAAGGGAAGAATGCCTCTACGGCAGTACTCAGAAATTTGCACTCATAAAACTGCTCCCTAACCTCAAATAACATCACCTATATAAAGAGGGGATTAGTAGATAAAATAGGTAAAGAGTAAGATAGAAAAGATATATAATAGGCAAGGAGGGGAGTAGCAACGAAGTAGAAAAGGAAATGAATTATAATGGAAAATCATCTGACAAGGAAAGGAAAGGTATTAAATAGGAAAGGGGAGTTGTGTTTACTGTAGCAACTACAGTAACCGCGCTTGTGGTACTATAACTCCTACAGTACTATGGGTGGTAAGCTCCCGCGTCAATTTCTCGAGGTTGAGGAGCTTCAAATTTATCCATCGAAGTTTTTAGTGTAGAAAGTTTTTGGTTAGAGGTGGTTTGGGGTGAGGCGGATATTAAGAAATCCTAGAATAGGACTAGGGGTGGGCTAGCTCTGATACCAAATGATATCGGAGTAAAAAGTCAAAACCACAAAAGCAACACAAATATTATTATTAATTTGAAATTAGTTACAACTCTTCAAAACATGAAATAAACGACAAATAAACATAAAGATACAAGCTAGCTCATTGAAACTGTATCCCAAGGGATGTGGAGGTTGGCTCAGTGGATTCAGAGGCTTGGGGACAACAAGTGTGAATAAGAGAGGGGTCAGCAGGGGTTGGAAGGTGAACTGGAGGAGGGAGGCAGTAGATTAAGATGGCGGGAAGGTTTGGTGGACGGCTGGGGGTAGGCTGGAAGCTGGGAAAGTAGGGCAGCAGCAGGGAAGACTCGTCGGCACTTTCAAAGGGAGGACAACGAGCACGGAATGGGAAAGGCCTGCTTGGAGAACAAGGTAGACTGCTGGGAGAAATTCAAGGCAAGTGGACAACAAGATTGGGTTGTTCAGGAATGACGGCTGAGTGTTGGAATGGAGTATAGGGAGTTGCGGCCTTGCTGGGAGAAGGCTGGCAGCAGGTTGGTGGGAGGACAACAACCGACAATTTTCGATGAAGAGGTGTGGTGGCCTGCTGTAGGGCTGGGAAGCGGGTGGACAACAACAGGAAGGGTGGAAGGATAGATAAAAATCTCGTCGGGGTCTAGCTACACCCGGAGCACCACCCGGACCCGTGGAGACGATCATCACCTCGGACGGAGGACAGCTGGAGCATTACCTCGATGTCGGATACAACCCTCGAAGGGAAAAATAAAAAGGCTAAAACTTAATTTCAGATATAAAAAACAAGACGGTTAATTCTAAGCACATTATCCTATATTTATAATGAAACTAGGAATTCATTTTAGACAATACTTAAAAAAAGAAAGAAGAATTAAATCAAGATTTCAGATTTTGAAAAGAGGAATAAAATATTTAGAAATTTTGATTTGGAAATTTAGTTTAGGAAAGAGATTATAATCAATATTTCAGATTTAGGAAAGAGGGAAAAACAATATTTAGAAATTTTGATTTGAAAATTCAGTTTAGGAAAGAGATTATAATGGAAATTCAGATTTAGGAAAGAAGAATATAAGTATTTAGGAATTATGATTTGAAAATTTATTTTATGCAAGAGATTATAATGGAAATTCAGTTTTAGGAAAGATGAATAAAATATTCATAAATTCTGATTTAGAAAAATTAGGAAGGTGCTAAGAAGGAAAAGAGGGGAAGTGGAGAGAAGTGAAAGGGAGGAGCGACAGCCCCCCTCCCTTTGAGGATTGGTCAGTCCTCCATAGCCCCTGCGTTTGAAGTCTTACAAATATTGTCATGTGTTAAGTAAAAACAACATTTTATGATTAATTTCGTAATGGCTTAGTACTAAGAAGAAAAGGAGAGATATGGAATAGCTAAGAATAGGCATAATAGATGTTGGTATTGTGATCAAGTTAGATATATTAAAAGTGAAAATAATAGGATTTTGGTTTAAAATAATGACATCAAGAAAGAGTTGAAGTATTAATTTAAGAAATTAGTGAATGAGAGATTTAAAAAAGATTATTTTGGAAGAGTTTAACAAACAATATTGAGAAGTCTATTATGTTTATTAAAAAACGTGGAGTGGAGTTGACTTTTTAAAAAATGCGTAAGGTCCCATAGGAATTATCTTTTAGGTCTTGAAAATTGTGTTGATATTGTAGTGATTTGTTTCTCAAATTATTTTAATAAATTTAAAAAAACCAATATGATGTTACATTTTTCAAAAAGACGCATTTTAGTTTTAACATTCAAAATAAAAGTGATGTTCAAGAATGCTCTAATTATAAAATAATCAAATTTATGAAGCATACAGTGGTCATAGAAGCTAATAATGGAATATAAACTTAGAGAAATTACATCAATTTTGAAGAACTGATTTAGTTTAATGCCATGAAAATCTACATTTGAAACATTTTTTATGTTAATACAATTATTGAAGAAGTATAGATGCAAAGAAATTATTTATTTATTTATTTGTTTTGTTGTCTTGAGAAGACATATGGTCTATACCATGAGAATTGATTTGATATGCTTTAAGATATATTTATATCAAAGATACGTATAATGGAGCATCGACTAATATTAGAAGTAGTTGTGAAGTGATTGAGTATTTCTAATTACCTAGTTTTATATCAAGGATCAACATTAAATACATATTCTACTGATTATGGAAATACTTATGAAGGTATTTGATATAAATTTTAATTTTTAAGAATCTCACTAAAACATGTGAGAAGCTAGAACCTTAGAGGAAGTGCTTAGGAGATAGTTGTCCTAAAATTAGTAGAATAAAGATCGAATATATGATATGTAATTGTAATGGACATAATGTTAATATTTATTAATCAATATTGTTAGAAGATAAGAAGATATATCGGTACGATAGGTTTAAGTTAACTTGGATTTATTATACAAAAGAATGAAGATATTTATGATGATATAACTTTTGAAGTTTTGGCTAGATGGTTAATATGATGAAGTAGCTTGGGAATTTTTTGTAAAAAGTGTATATCATGGATGTTTAAGGTAATTTTTTAAAATCTATAATTAGGCTATGATGTTGTATGGATTTGAATGTCAGCCCCAAAAGAAAAATCGATATCTATTTTGCGTGTGATAGAGTTGAGAATCTTATGATTGATGAGCGGTAAAATTATGAAGGATAAATTATGGAAAATTTATATTAGAAGAAAAGTTGGTGTAAGATCGGTTGAAAATAATGTTACTAAATAAACATATATTGTTTATAAACACACAATGAAAGATGGTAAGTATATATACTAATGATGATGATGGTAGCATTTTTCATCTATGTGGGTTATTACCATCCATAGTTCTACACTTATCTTTATGCAAACAATGTGATTTTTTGATAATTTCATCCAACATGCTTTGGAAATTTTTTATGGTGTGGAACATATGCAATTCTTCATGCTACATGGCTAACACTGTAGGTAATCATGTTTTTTGAAATTGTTTTATAAATATGTATATTGGTTGAATATTTTTTTAAAGTAATTTAGGAATATTTATTTTTTTTGATATATTGCTATTTTTCTCTTTTCGACAATATTAGTTTCAAATTGATAATACTTTCAGGATCCAAAAAAAAAATAAAAATGATTTAACTTATAGTTCTTGGAATGGGACCTCTCCGACACCTTAAATGTTTAGTGATTATCAGATTTATTGAAATTTATTACTAGTCATTGTGTCCTTTCGACATAGTTATGGAAAAAAAGGCAGAACTTTACACAATTTTAGATATTTCCCCCTCCTAGTCGGTTAACATTTTATTCAATTCGTATCACAGTCAACTTGGCTCATCTCATCTGAGGTGGTTTACTGGAAAAATAGTTGATTTTAGGTGGATTTACATACATACAATTCAATTCTTATTTATTTACAATTTTACATATCTTACACCTAAACTTCAAATTTTACATACATGCCACCTTAACTATACATGGAAAGGTGCACATCACTTTTAAAAGTAAAAAAGATCATATTTTTGATGTGATATGAAAAATTGGGTGGTATAAATGTTAGAAGTAAAATTTAGGTATTAGACGTGTAAATACGTAGGAATTGGGTGGTATGTAAAAATAGGGAAATTCTGGATGATATGCCTGTTTTCCGTGATAGTTATATATGAGTTGAACTCCAAGTCTATTTCTATTCATTTATAGACGACGTTGTATTTATTTTTCTAGAATTTTTTAATCACCTGTATTCTTGAAGAGAAACGATACTTACCATACTTGAAGCAAAATTTGCAAGCACTTGTGCCTCAAACTATTCATAAACCATTGATGTTCTTGTTCCTTATTTTAGAATTTGTCATGATATGTAATATTTGTGCATTTGTAAGTGTCTGTCCATTTATTTTTTTTAGAGTAGTGCATGTTTCTTTGTTTCTCTGATGGATGCTTTATTGAAAGGATAGACTTAGCACATGCTGCATGTTTAGGAAATCAGATTATTAACATTAGGTGGGTATATATTGTATTCATCATATTGAATTTGTAGTTTTGATCTCAAACTTTAAAGTAAAAAAAAAAGTGTGTAGCTCAATGCACGAAGCCCCCGACAACATTAATTTGGGGATTGACTTTTTTATCAAGCCAAGTTAAAAGAATATCCAAAATGTTGGATCCAAACATGTCTATGGGTGACACTCGAACCCACTAATAGCTCTAGTGAGGATGGATCAATGAAGAGAGGAATATAGAGATAAAAAGAAGAGAGAGATATTTAGAGAGGAAGTTTTGAGTATGGTACTTGTTCTATTAAAAACTACAAGATAATGTAGATGTGAAAGGATTATAGGAAAAGGTGTAGGTAAAAAGTAATCAAGTAAAATGCCAAAATAGTCCCCTCACTATTTACATTAGCCATTTTAGTCCCCGGACTAAAATAGTCCTCTCACCGAGGACTATTTAAAGCATACTAAAAGATTCTGTGGACTAAATTGACACTTCATAAACTCTAGGAAGTCCCCTCCTCGGTAACGAGCCAGAGGACCATTTTGATTTTTCCTTAAAAAATAACATGAATAGAAGTTGTTCAAATATATTAAAACAAAATAGATTTACTACCTCAACTACTATTGTAGAACTAATGGAGAAAATGATTCAATCCCAAATAATTGGCATAACTCTACTGACGCTGATGATGCAATGCAAAATTAATCATTATTCAAAGATGACGGGGCTCTTTTATTAACCTCTACTGTATTTGTATAGAGAGGTTGGATATAAAAATAAAGAAAATATTAAACAATATTCATTTGACTATAGCAATTATATAAATAAGTATATTTTTACAAAAGCCCACTATAATCTTGGAAAGCATTAAGATTTGTTACTTACATGAATTAAATAGTTTTTTAATTAGAGAAACCATCAATGGTTTGAATAACTAGTTAATAATAATCAGAAAACATCTTTGCTCAACCAAATCTCAAACCACTTTTGAATTCTGCTGTAGTCATGATAGCAGTCTTTTAAGGAAGATTTAGATATATACCACTCAATTTTTACGTATTTACATCTATAACTCTTCAACTTCAATTCTTACATACATACCACATTAACCATACATGAAAAGGTGTATTTCACTTTCTTAAAGTTAAAATGGTGATATTGTTTATGTGATGTAAAAGATTTAGATGGTATGAATATAAAAAGCAAAATTTGGGTTTGTAAATACATAGAAATTAAGTGATCTACTGATCTGCATGTAAATGCTACTTCATTTAAACATTTGCTTCTTTATAGTTCAAGTAATATCTCTTTTTGACTCATTTTGATTTTTGTTGTCTAAGATGTTGTCGATGCGGAATGGTTTGAATCTACATGAAATATATCTATCGGGGATGAAACAATCACCACTTCAAGCGTCTGAGATCTGCATGGGCTTCAGCGCCGATAATAGGATAGCACTAAACACGTGTAAAGGAATTCTTTCTCTCAACCAAGAATCTTTTTCGCAGAATCAGCGAGCATCATCCCATCAAATTCAAACCATTGTACCCAGCCTTACTATTCCACAGGAAACCTTTCAGTTACCCATGTCTGCTGGGGTAAATTTTTAGAAGTTTCAACTTCAATTAATTTCTTGGAGAAAAGTATTAAATGATTCTCTAACTCTTTGTAGGGGTTCATTTTAGTTCCCGAGTCTGGAATCTCTTAATATGGGTTGAAATAGTCTCCAATGAGAATTATTTCAGCCCTCGTTAAAAGAGTCTAGGGATTAATTTAATGCTCTTATAAACTCAGGAACTAAAATGGCCCCATGTGAATGGTCAAGGGACTAATTTGACAGTTTACTTAAATTTGGTGATTTGCTGAAGTTGGAACTCCTTAGCTGTACTCTTTTCTTTAGGGAGCTCATTTGTAGAGTTTTACAGCATATGTTCTGGAAGTAAATTTGGCTCTTATTTATTGTAGATACTTTCTGATGACATAGTGTTGCAACATCAGCTAGATGCAGGGCCTGCTGCAAGAAACACAACTGGTATGCCATCTTCCTTGATTATGCCTTGCAAAAAATCCTCCAAGATAAAAATTTTGTTTCTCACATGCAAAATGTTTGAACACACAATCGCATTAAATATTGGATTCAAAACTTATGATAAAATTAGTTCCAATCAAGCATGCTTAATTGTTTTTAGTGTTAAAAAGTATCACTTGTATTTTTTTGTGGATTTTTATTTTTATCCTTAATCAAATGGGTTCTATATATAAAAGATATTAAACAACAAAATTTGCTATAATCTATAATTGGTTAGATTAAATAAAAATCAAGGTTGGTTTTAGCTCCAACAATCTCTCACGTTGATTGTTTTTATTGATTTTATCATGAGAACCTTCAACCAACAACAAGAAGTCTTTATCCCACTAAGTGGGATCTTGTACATAAATTTTTTTTTCTCCATTGTGTCCTATTGAGTGTCATATTTTTATTTAATTCTAATAAATTAAGATCATTTTTATACATCATGCCCAAGTCTTTTTAGGTCTAACTCTTCCTTTCTTAACATAAATTGTATTTAAATCATCTACTCTTCTAATAGGATCATTAGATGGTCGACATTTAATCTGACCGAACCATCTGCAACAACTCTTATTTATCTTTTATGCTACAGGAGCTACACTAACCCAATAAAAAATATATTCATTTCACATTTTATCTTTAAGTGTTGAAACCACTTATCCATCTTAGCGTTCTCATCTCAGCAACACTTAACTTAGTTTTATGTTTCTCTTTTATAGGCTGATATTCTGCACCATAAAGTATTGTAGGTCGTACCACCATCTTATAAAATTTTCCTTTAAGTTTATGCAGTAGTTTTCTATCACACAATAGGCTCGATACATTCCTCCACTTCAACCATCCAACTTGAATTCTACTGATAACATCCCCATCTACATCACCACACTTTGAACAATAGGCCCGAGATATCTCACAATAGGCCCGATGCATTCCTCCACTTCAACCATCCAACTTGAATTCAACTTAATAACATCCCCATCTACATTACTATCACTTCGAACAATAGACCCAAGATTTCTAAAGCATTCACTCATTTTAATGATTTGATTACCCATTGTTACAACTCCGTCACTAGATCTACTACTACTAAAATTACATTCTATGTATTTAGTTTTAGATCTACTCAAACGAAGATCTTTAAGCTCTAAAGTCGACCTCCATAATTCAAGTTTTTCCTTAACTCTTTTTTTAGTCTTATCCACAAGAAGAATATCATCAGCGAAAAGTGTACACCAAGGTAGATCGTCCTATAAATATCCAGTAAAAGCATCCATAGCTCGGTCAAAAGATATTGTCTTAAAGCCTATCTCAAATAAAATCCAACTGAAATAGGAAAATACTTGGTCAATCCTCCGATTTCATGAGACACTTCAACCAAACAATAAATATTGAATCCATAATAAAATTAGACCCAACCAAATACCTTTAATTGATTTTAGAATTATTTTTTATGTTTTGGGCTATCCATATTGTCAGAGATGAAAGTCTCACCTTATACTTGGATAAAGATCCTAACTAGAACAATAACTTCCCAAAACAATAAACTATATTGTTATGTTTGAACATGATGATAATTATGAAGACTCGTTCTTCCTCCCACTTAGAGAAATATATGATTAGAAGTAATAACACATTGTGGATTCCGTGATTCAAACATACTCTATATCTCAGGATCTATATGTAATCTACGAGAAAAGTGTCAAAATATTCTTCCGACTCTTTGTAATAGTCCATTTTAATCCAAAAGTTCATAAAATGCCAATTTAATCTCTAACTCTTTTAATGAGGGCTAAAATAGTCCTCCATCGGGATTATTTCAGCCTACATTAGAAGAGTTTATGGACTAGTTTTATACTTTTATAAAATTTGTGATTAAAATGTCTAAATATTCAGCAGACTACTTTGACACTTTGTAATTTACCTACACATTGTATGACATTCATTGTGAATTTTAATTTTCATCTAACCAATTGAGCTCCAACAATCGTCCAACATATCCACTTTGCTCTTTTTTTTAATTCCAACATGAATATGAAGATCAAATGAAGACCTCGGTGCCACCCTTCCAAGGCGAATGCTCGTTGTTGGAAGATCATGGTGGTCAGCTACAGAGACGCTTCGTAGGCCGAGAGGGAGCACATAATATGCTACACACAAACTCAGACCTCCAGTTTAATATACATCACTCGCATGGGTAACTTTGTTGTGCTCTCCTCCCTTATTCCTGCAACTTGAGAAGGCTGTACCTTTTTATATTGCCTTGATTATATGCAGCTTGCAACCTCGAAGGAGCTTAGGTGGTAGTGATATCAAGGCAGAATCTCTTGAGTTCTGATGCTGCTTTACTTTTTCTTTTATTTTGAAAATTTTCAGTTATTTGCAAGATGGGAAAACTTTGTCAATTTGAACTGGATATATATCAAATTTTTATCAAAGAAGTGGGTCTCAGAGTCATGTATGTTAAGCTGAAAGGAACTCACTGACCTTAATTAATTACTCAATTGTAAAAAAAAATATTTCTAACTAATGAAGAGGACACTAAACATCTTAAAAACTTTTTATAAGCCATAGGAAAAATGAGCCTTTCATATTCTTTATGGCTGTCTAGCTTACTGAATTGTCTCATCTTGTCTGTGTATTCTACATGTTACATAAAATGAGGAAAAATAACTCAAATATGAGGCCCCAAAGTTGGTTAATGTGACAATTCTTTAATGAAAAAAATCATGGGGTGTAGATCAATTGAAATAAATCCACTAATTTGTTTGAAGTTTGTTGAAAGTGGAAAATGTAGGATAATAATGTAAAAATTGTTTGATGATGGATTGGATGTATTTGTCACATTATGATGTTTGTTTCAACTCTTGACATGCATATTGTTGAGTCTATTTGTCAAATTGCATCGAAAAATTAAAATTATGCTCCGAGTGCTTAATTTAGACTCATTTGAATTTGGCTTCAAACATTGTTGGTATCCGCGAGATTGTTATATTGAGATTGATTGTCTTGATTATTGTTTTTACTCCAAACATGCATGTTTTGGGGGCTTTTGACCATTTAAAGTTTATGCTTTTGAATGCTTAATTTAGGCTAATTTGAATTTTGATTCAAATGTTGTTTGTATCATGTAGTTTGCTATATTGAGTGTCTCAAGTAGCAAACAAAACAGGTCGCTTTCTATTAAATGATTTTCTAACTATATTAAAAAGAGCATAATTTGTCATGGAATCAGGTTTTTATGAAGGAAAGTTATATTTCATTGACTTGAATTTATTGATATAAGTCGTTAGAAAATAAAGTTTTAACACCCTTTTTTTTGCCTAAATTTTTATTATATTTGAGAGAATGCGACTTGATTTGTTAAGAAAATTAAGTGGTGCGTGTAGAGAGCCCAAATTTAAAACATTATATTACTTAATTTTTGTAATGATATAACAAAAGTTTTAATTACTTTAATTTGCATTTCACTAATTTTAAAAAAAGTCAATATTTTTAAAATTTAATTTGAAAAAAATAATCAGAATATTCTGACCGGGTGTATTTTGTCGCATCATTTAATTTTGATCAAAATTTAAACATAATTTTTTTAAAAAAAAATTATTAAAATATGATTATTACTGAGTACTTATTGATTAAAGTGAATCAGAAAATAAGAGTCTAATGTGTAAATGATCATTGTAGTATTATATTACATCTTTAAGATATTTGGTTAGGACTTTGACCTCATCCAAAATTGAGTATGTATGTGTGTGTGTGAGCGAACGCATCTCTATGATATTTGGTTAGGACTTTGATTTCATCCAAAATTGTGTGTGCGCGTGTGAGTGTGGTGGGTGGGTGCGTGGGTGTGTGTGCGCCCGCGCTCTTTGACTGCATCCCAAAATGAGTATATGTATATGGGTAAGGACTTTGACCTGCGCGCGTGTGTGTGTGATATTATTTTAGGAATTTGACCTCATCCAAAATTGAGTTTTTTGTGTGTGTGCGTGTAAGATATTTGGTTAGGACTTTGGCCTCATCCAAATTTGAGCATGTATGTATGTGTGTGTGTGTACACACAAATACAACTATATGAAATTTTCTTAGTTATCTTATTGAATATAGCCCACTTATTGGAATTGCTGAATTAGGCCCACCCGTCGAAGTGGCTAAATTGAGCCCATCTGTCAAAGTGGCTTACTTGTTATAATGATCATTTTTACTCCCCTAAAAAAACAGCTTAGCCTGCTTGTACGAAGGCAGCTATCAAAGAAGGTCATCTATTGATTCGTTATTCAATAAGCCGCCAATTATTTTAGACTCAAACTTTTCGCCCATGCACCAGGGATGGGTGTCTTACTAACATCACCTGACACCTACGTCGCAATATTTTCTTCAAAACATCAGAAAGAGCGTCGTCCAGTACAAGATGTGTCTTAACCCAGGAAACCTTGATCTAGCTTTTAATAACTTCATATGTTTTAAAGGATCCTTCTAATACTCTGAAGTCTCATCTATCTCTCTCTATGATAAATGGTCTTTATTGGGTTGTATGCACACACAAATAATACGACACCCTAAGTCTCAAAATGATTCAACAATATACATGGAATTTTTTATAATTACACACAATTCTTATGGATTTACATAGCTAACACTTAAAGTTTTATATTNCCAACTCCAACAATTCAACTAAAGTTTTTAGTCGCTGAAGACCGAAAGCATAATAGAAGGGTCCCTTCGTCAACCACTGAGCTAAGGTGTTGTGTGCGTTGTGATTTACATATCTTACTCTTCTTTTAAAGGATCCTCTCAATACTCTGAAGTCTCATCTATCTCTCTCTATGATAAATGGTCTTTATTGAGTTGTATGCACACACAAATAATACGAGACCCTAAGTCTCAAAATGATTCAACAATATACATGGAAATTTTTATAATTACACACAATTCTTATGGATTTACATAGCTAACACTTAAAGTTTTATATTTACATATTTATAACACACTGGTTTTTTAAACATATGCATAAAAAATAAGCATTTGACTATTAAAAATTTGATAAAAGTGATATTTTTATGTGATACTAAAAATTTGGTTGTCATGAATGTAAAATTAAAACTTAGGTGTTGGATATATAAGAACATAAGAATTGTGTGGCATTTATGTAATTGTCTCGTAAATAAATCTTGATTTTAAATAAGTAAATAAATAAAAATTTTAGCTAAGCTAACATAGCCATCGCCAACAACCGATGTGGGTCCGCCTACCGACTTACTCACCAACTATTGGCATGTTTGACTCTGCCTTTCAATTTCCATGGATAACCTAACCAAACAACCAGGTCAGTGAAGGCAGGAAATGGCTTCCTCCAGCGGTCCAACCTCTTTTTTTGGATTATTCTTTATTATTATTTTTTTTAGATTTAGGGTCTGTTTGGGGCAGCTTATAAGTGCGGGCGGCATTTTTAAAACGCCGCCGTACTGTTTGGTTCGCGCGCTTCACTAGCTTATTTGAAACTGTGTTTGGGTTTTAATACGAAACGCAGACCGGTCAGCCCGCGGGCCGCGTTTCATGATAAACAGCTTATCCTGAAAAGCACAAGCTGCCCCAAATGGACCATTAATCAGCAGTAGTTTCAGGGAAAAAATATTAAATATACCGTAAGTATATATATTTAAAATTTTGAGATTTATTTGACATGATATTCTGAATAAACCTTTTTTCTAAATATTTTGCTAGCAAAATAATCAAAAGTGTCAGCCAGATAATAATGTTAATAATAATAATAATAATTATTATTATTACTATTATTATGTATATAAGCTATTTTTGGTTCGATAGAATTAACATACATTAAATAAATAATGTTATGCAAAGTAATTCAGCTTAATAAATTAAAGGAAGATTGTCTTGAGAATAATTTAGTTAAATTCCTATATGAATTTAATAAAAATATTAGTTTTTTTCTGGAACTTATATCGAAGCGCTTCTGATTTTTAGATCTTGTATAGTAATAAGAATAACTATCATTACATTCGTGTAAAGGGAATATGAAGTCAGCCAAGTATTGAAGTTCAAATGTATGAAGAAAGGGACTAATTTCAGGTCCAAATATTATGATAACTAAAA
>NEWO01000005.1:4123194-4138468 GCA_003013225.1 Phalaenopsis aphrodite
TGAAAAAGTGTTTGAATTATTAAGTTTTACTCTAACCAAATAGCCAAATTTTCAATAAGATAGGCTGTAATTAATATTTGATTGGTAAGCCTTTCATGTAGGCTGAATGTGATGGTGCAAATGAGAAATACACCGAGACCATTGCAATGTAGTCATTCAGTAGGGGCAGGCTGAAGATTGTGTTGTAGGCTAGCGACGAATCCACCGCTAGGAAATCCTCCATATAGGTGGAGTACTACTCACATTCTCCCCCAATAATTGCTAGACCAATTATTCACAATCCTTCCTTTCTCTTACTTGAGAACCAATATAGTGGATCGGGTGGTACAATCAATCATTCGTTTTTGAGTCCAATCTTGTCAAATATTGACTTGAACAAAATGTTCACGGAGCTGCCGATGTCGACTAAGATGTTGTTGATTTGTTTGTCACCTATGTTGTTGATTTGTTTGTCACCTATCATCTTCATAACAATGATAGCATCATTGTAGGCATTCCCCTTGAAGAGTAAATCCACACCGGTGAAGGTGATTCGTGGGTGAGTGTTGCGCTTCGTAGTGAAAGCGGTTGAGCACGTTTCTCTTGACAGAAGCCTCTTTTGGCTGGCTCGTTAGGACAACTCTCCAACTCCTTCGAATATAGCCAGTACTATCTCAGAAATGCGGATACCATTCGCTCGGATTGGCTCATTCGAGATTTCTTCTATTGGAGCCTTCCATTGTCTTTGAGTCACTACTCCCGGTGCCACAAATTTCTTGAGTTTTTCGGTTCCTATCAATTCCTCGACCAGACTTCGGAGGTGTTTGCATTCATTTGTGTCATGACCATAGTCTTTCTGGTAGGCACATTACTTCTTGGTGTCCCGAAGGAAAGCTTTGGCTTTCATCGGTAGTGTCTGATTGAAGTACTCCTCATGTAATTTAAATGCCTAAATTAGCTTTGTTATTAAGACACTCAGCGTTGTTGCCTTTAGGGTCTCATGATCGTTCATCGACCGCTCTTGATAGCAAGCTGGCCATTGGTCATAGAATCAAGCCTAACCTCCTCGATTGTGGTTCCTATTGACCCCACTTTTTTCTCGGTGTTGTTGATGATCTTCATATCATGCTTGACCGGAAGGAAACGAGTCTTCTCAGTCTCTGTCTATTGTCTCTTGGGGCTCTCTTATGCATACTATAGGTTGCTAATTCTTTCATTGAGAAAGCAAGGGTGGGCTTGTACTCTTCAGTTGAACTATGATTGTTGGCCAACTCCAACAATTCAACTAAAGTTTTTAGTCGCTGAAGACCGAAAGCATAATAGAAGGGTCCCTTCGTCAACCACTGAGCTAAGGTGTTGTGTGCATTGCGATTTACATATCTTACACTTCCAACATCTTCTTTTAGAAAATGAGTGATAAAAAAGCGAAGGCTCTCATTTTGTACCTGCCTAATCTGCAATAAAGCTTGAGACTTTTTCTATAGTTTTTGGGCAGCGGTGAACTACGCCATAAACATTCTTTTGAAGTCGGTGAAAGAGATGATCACTCTCACATGTAGATTGTTAAACCACCTGAAGGTCAAGTCCCTCAGCGGGGTGAAGAATAGTAGACACTTTAGTGCATCGGTAATCCTTAGTAAACATATGACTAACTCGAACGATGCTAAATGGTAGGTCGGATCAGTCCGATCCTTATATAACACCAATGATGAGATTTTAAACTTTTATGGGGGCTCATTCACAAAAATTTGCAAAGCGAACACATTCTCTGGCTAATGAGGAAGCTTAGTACAGTTAAATTGTTGTTTATCAATCTGCGTAGATCCATCACTATCTTGATATTGTGGATCTCTTATTTTTCTGGGGCTCGAGTCACCATTTGACCATTGTGAGCAGGTGCTTCATCCAGACAATTATCCTCTCCATCTCTAGCTACTGCTTCTGTAATAGCTTATAGCTTCCGACCAATTATTTGGTCCTTCAAATCTTGTATTTGTTGTTGTACAAAATTTCTTGTGACTTCATGTCAGTGGTGTCTTTGTAGTGGTATTCTTCTTTTGCTTGTGCTCCTCATCTTGTTATTGATATGCTCTGCGCTCACCGCACCTCCTAGAATCTTGAATCTGAATCTTTCGAGAGTCACACCCAAGGAATAACGAGTAAAATAGGAGAGAGAGAGAGAGAGAGAGAGAGAGCACAATAAAAAAACAACTAAATGAGGCAAACGTGTAACTTTTTATTTAATGAAATGATCCTTTATTTATAGACAAATGTGGTACAATATGTGAAGTTGAATTTATGCCCCTGCTTAAGTGGAGTTGTACAAGTTATTCTAGATATTTGGCTCATGTGAGCTCAGGAACCAGTTGCTCTCTTGCTTGGCCGACTAGGCTTGATAGGACTTCAACAATCTTTGCCGGTGGGTTGGATTTGGTAGAAGCTTGTGGTCGACATTTCTTCTACTGGTCGGGAGCTAGTAGGCCTATTCTGATTGACTAACATTTTTCGATTGGTTGACATAGTCTGGCTGTTGGCCCTTAATCCTCTTCGAAGGACTTCCTGTCAACAGAGCAAAGCTAGGATGTCCGCGCATATGGTGAATAAATGTAGTCGAACATGTGCACGCCATTAGACGAAAATGTTCTAGGGGATGACTGCTAGTCGTCGTCGGCATAGTCACAGGATCAGAGGGATTGATTCCTTCCTCAAATTTGGGCTTTATGTTCGGATCATCCTTCGTCTTCTTTCAGGGTGAGTCATTCGATTAATACCACACATTCATCTTTATAAGAGTTGACTTTGAGTTTGATTATTCTGATCGGGCCTGGGCTTCCCGGATCTTCTGCTAATTGGTGTTGCACTCTTTAATCTCAATTTTATGTCCCGGGTCATTGCTAGCATATTTTTTGTGTGGAGTATTTAATTCTCAATGACCAGCGAGTCGATTCATTTATGGCTCGGTTCATTCCATGACAATCAATCCGTCCAACTCACATTGACTCAATCAATACTCTCGAATTGTGTGGTTGGTGAGCGGGCCCCATACACTTGAACCCGCACCAGAATCCACTAAAAAGATGCAAAAAAATAAAAAATAAAAATAAAAAACCGCTCACCAACCCCTCCTTCACTCCCAGCACGTAAAACGCAAAATATCTAGGGACCCACACCAACCTTCCACGCTACTTGTCTGCAGTGCGACCATTTACCTCCACCTAACAAAAGAGCTTATCTATATATCATCCCCCTCTTTCTCCTTCCCCCAATCAGCAATCATCCGCTAGTCTACAGAGAGAACTGAGGGAAAAGAAAGGAAAGAAGAAGGCAGCCATGGCGACCGCCGCCGCCGAACAGGTCCAAACTCCGGCCGAGAGTCAGAACGGAGAGCAGAAGACCAGGCATCAAGAGGTCGGCCATAAGAGTCTTCTTCAAAGCGATGCTCTATATCAGGTACGCCCACAAACCTAAAACAGGACATCATAGAAACCAAATAAATCCCTCAATCTCTTAGGCCGTGTTTGGCTAGGCAACTTATTTGGCGTGGTGGCATTTTGAAAATGCACATGTTTGTTTGGGTAAGCTGCGTTTTGGCAGCTTTTACAGCTTTTACGTTTTCGAAAAGCTAAAAATAATGTTTAGGTGTGATGACAACTTTTTATTTGCAGTATATATTTTCAAAAAAATAAAAATTTATAATAACCATCACTTTTAACTTATCAACAGATTATTCAATAAGCTACAACAACCTAAACAAACCTTTAATTTTACTTTAATAAAGAGTATTTCTCAAATTTAATAAATTCAGATTTATTAGATCTCACAGACTGTTCCATGAAATTATTTTTCATTTTTTTACATCTTGATTAAAATCCTATAAATAATATGTTACCAAATACAGTTTTAGCTAAATATTTATTTTGATGAATTTCTATTGAAGTTGTAAGTTCTTTTCAGTTGTACATGTTAACCTATACAAATTAGGTAAACAGAGTCACTCTAAACTCAAATTCGTTTATACAATTCTTTCAATAATATATCATTAAATTAAATATATTATTATTGATAAAAAAAATATAATTAGAAATCTAAATTTCTAACACTATCACTTAAATATATGCAGTATATTTTGGAGACAAGTGTCTACCCCCGCGAGCCAGAGTGCATGAAAGAGCTCCGCGAGATCACAGCCAAGCATCCATGGTTAGCTATCTCTTTTCTCTTGGATCACAAAACAAATAAACGAATCAATATATAAAGATACTGATTTTTAGCATTAATGAATATAATTTATGTTAATTTGGGCATTTATGTTTTGATGGGTGAAGGAATATTATGACGACATCAGCGGATGAGGGGCAGTTTTTGAGCATGATTGTAAAGCTTATGAATGCGAAGAAAACAATGGAGATTGGAGTGTACACGGGCTACTCCCTCCTTGCTACCGCCCTCGCCCTCCCCGAGGATGGCAAGGTATCAATTTCTTACTTTATTTTTTTTATTTCGCTTAAAAAGATTTTAACAGATAGGCTGTGAATTTAGCTTGGGGATCCATTAATTGTTCGAAAATCAATTCAAAATTTGGCTCGGATCTAAATGTATGAGCCTAAATGTTGGATATAGTTTTTTGGATTTGATTTTGAGTCATATACGGATCGGAATTGAACTGACTCGAGATTGGCTCAATGTAATTTTGGTTTATAAAAGTTATATATATAATAGAACAAATTTTGAGCTTGAATAAATCCAAATAATTCAATTTGAGCTAATGTGTTTCAATTTCGAGAAAATTTGGATTCATTTTGAGCGGGAACGATTTTGTGTATTTCAATTTGAGCCAACTCATTTCGATTTCTAGTCGGTTCGAGTTCGGTTAAATATCAAGCTGAACTGGCTCAAAATTGAATATAACGAGTCACAAGTCAATTTCAAGCCTCAGCTCAACTCTGCTCAAAATCAGATCGCTAACAACCATATTTACAGGCTATACAAATTAAATTATTTCCAATGCTTTAATTATATTTAATTAAAAAATCTACAATTTGTCCCTCCCCACCCTTCCATCATATAGATATACAATAGCATTGAAGTTTTAGGCCCCTCACACATTCAATGCTTATTTTTTAAAACTAATTAATCAATCCAATTCAAGGAAAATCACAAACTTATCTTCAACTTAATATCCAAAAAATCAAGCCAAAAAAAAAAAAAAACATCATCAGCTCATATTTTTCATAGTTTAAAAAATAATTTGTTGCTGAAAATGTAATTTCCGAATTGCTAAATGAAAGATATGAACTCCACAGATCCTGGCAATGGACATAAACCGCGAGAACTACGAACTCGGCCTCCCCGTGATTCAGAAGGCCGGCGTGGCTCACAAGATCGACTTCCGCGAAGGTCCCGCCCTCCCCATGCTCGACGAGCTCCTCAAAGATCCGATCAACCACTCCTCCTTCGACTTCATCTTCGTCGACGCCGACAAGGATAATTACCTCAACTACCACAGCCGCCTCATCGACCTCGTCCGGCCCGGCGGCCTCATCGGCTACGACAACACCCTCTGGAACGGTACCGTCGCCGTGCCGGCCGACACCCCCATGCGCAAGTACATCAGATACTACCGCGATTTCGTTCTCGAGCTCAACAAAGCGTTGGCCGCCGATCAGCGGGTGGAGATCTGTCAACTTCCGGTGGGGGATGGTGTTACTCTCTGCCGCCGGGTGAGCTGAAGGAGCTATGTGGTGTTGATTGGTTTATGCTTTGTTTTCTGCGGTTGTGTTATGGTGTCTTTCGATTTCATGTGATTTATGCGTCTTTGTTGAAATGTTTGTTTTCTGTGATTGAAGAAGTAAATCGATCGATCTTATTTTGCGTTTTTAGTTCTTATTGCTAAACGATCGGATGTTTTCTGAAAAATTTCATTTGAAATATGTGAATTTTTGTTGAAACTCTTAAAGTTCAATTCAAAATTTCACAGAAACTTATCAGATCATGTCTGCAGTTCTCAGACTAATTGGAACGGAAATTATAAGAACTGATCAGTTGTCAACATTTGCATTGCATTTTATTTTAATTTTTTGGCGTTTTTTTGGAAGCAGAATGCACATGGTAAGATTCGAAGCTATACTAGGCGAAGTTATTTATCATTAATTTTCAAATTCGTTGAAATATCTAATGGTGTTGGAGAAGCAATCATTGTTACCTTAGGAAATTAAATTAAGGTAATCAGGTACATATTTGGTTTACTTACTTATATATACCTAATGAATCCTAATTTTCAACTAATTTATTATAATTTTTAAGCAATGAATGGTCTAATTGTTTGCTACTATGCCAAGCTAATTCATTGAAATTAATATGTGCAATCAGAATCAAAGGCTGAGTGATGTGCTATAACTCAAACATTAAGAACATGTAATGGAACTCAAAAATATTGTCTTTGTCTTACCTCACTGCAGGAATTAAGTATATTTGCGTCGGTTACATCAGACGTAAATCGAAAGTAAATCTGACAATATTTAAGGGTTATCGTTGGATTTGCATATGATATATCTCCAATTTTGTCTGACATTAAATTTGGTGTTGGTAATATTAATTCCATCAATTTTGCGTGGAAATATTTTAACGCAAATTATTTGCGTTGGTTTTTTACGTCGTATTAGTGTCAGATTTGTTTATTCGAAAAATTTTAACGCACTGATTCCCCGATATTTTCCTCTTGGTCTGGCTTTGAGAAGCTCGGGAAATTAGTGTGGGACCACGAGTGAGCTCGGTCTTGAAGGCTATGCCCTTCGCTCCAACGCCATAAACCCGCCCATTCTTCTTCCCATCGTTTGGGTCTAGAGATCGTACTAGGAATGCGCTGTGGAAGACTGACTACCGTTGCTGCTGGCAAAAGTCAGCCTCTCGCAGAGCTGCTTAAAACTCCTCCTATATAATTAAACTCAGTGTTTAATTGACACTTTCAACAGTTAAAATCTAAAATAAACTTTTAATTTAAATTTATTAACTTACAGCAACTCGTCGGGAATACTCCGAGACCCACTGCGCAGCCCTCGAGGGCCGATGAGTTCGAACACACACCTCTGTAATGGGGGAGCACGACTCAAACCTTAGCTTATGTAACATACAAAATTGGTTAGCGCAACAAAATTACTCTGTACATTAATTTAAATTTTAAATGTTTTAAAAAATTTTACCAGTCTTTTGTAGTGCTTTGTATAGGTGACTAATCTGCCAATTAGGAGCGCATCTCCCCTGGCCCCCCTCCGTCGCTCAGTTTGCCCAATTCATTTGTCTCTTCCTGTCATAGTAAGGAGAGGCTCAGGCTGCGGTTAACTGACCCTAGAGCCCCTCATCGATCTAGGCAGGCTGCTCGCCCTCCGACGGGCTGCCGTGAACATGTCTCTAAACGATTTATCAAGCAATTGTCGGAAAAACCGACAGCTTAAGCTGCTGGTTATATTACCATCGCCTAATCGACAGAGAATTGACTGGTTTCACTTTGTTATAAATCGACGGGCAGTCCCGTTTATCGACATTTACCTTGTCGGTTATGATTCTAACGCATTCTGACGCATCACCCACGAATCTTATCGCAACATAAAAATGACACCTGCTACAATTTACCAATATTTCACTCGTCGGTTATCGTTGACGGTTTGCTCGTCGATACTCAGAAACCAACAACAACCGATAGCTAGCACGTGATTACTAATTTACCAAAATCGACGTTCACAATTTGTCGGAAACCCGTCGATAAATAAAAACCATAAAAAAGGCCACCAATTTTCAATTTAGCGACAAGCATTTTTGCTACCGCCTATAAACAGTTGGTACCCATCAGAAAAATAATGACCGATGGTTTATTTGGTATTAATCGACTGTATGTGACAGTTGGAAACGGGCTAAATTCTGGTAGTGTTCTCTTAATTAAGAAATTCTTGCAGACATAGCAAAAATTAACATCAGGGATTGCTTTGATATAAAATACAATTGGAGCGTTATATGGCAAGGTTGATAACATTTTTGAATAAAACGATTAATTAATTAATTTTTTCATCGCATGAGCACATACTATGGCAAACTACATGACACAAAGTTGCTCTTCATTTGAACTTCTGATGGAACTGGAAAGCACTATCAACTATTATATGAAGTGTGCTTGATGTGTCTATCATGACAAAAAGATTACCTTGGATGAGACCATGATGAGCATTGCATAATCTTCCGGTAGAAAGAAATAATGTTGTCATTATGTTTGTATAAGGCAAGTTTGTTATTCCATCATTGTTGCAAGCTACCTATTAATGGAAGCTAAATGAGTATTATTTCATTTTTATATGGTGAAAGGTAATGCAATCAATATTGCATTGAATGATATTTTTATTGTCATCATATATGACACATATAATGCAAATATTATGATAATAAGATGATGGTAAGCATCATTATGGAGTGATATTAAAATTGTCATTGTAAGCAACACATTTAATATCAAACAGTTATGAATATTGGAGCAAGATGATTGTTCCCAGTGATGAGACACATTTAAGCCACTGAATGATGATTCATTGAAGGATGATAAATATTTTCTAGTTTTCAAGTATCAATAGTGCTACAATTATGGGGGCTTGTAGAATCCCAAGAGTGTAGTGCTTAATTCACTGATTTCTACATAAGTTAGCAAGAATCACAAAAAGTATGCTAATTTTCTTAATCATAGCGAAATAGCTAGAATATAGTTCTTTTTATGGACTCTGAAGCTTGTTTGCCCCGTGCATAAATATATTTTTTTTGTTATTGATAAGGAGTTATTGAAATCAAACTCTCATTTATTAAAATTTAACTAGATTTTGAGTTTACCACTTTGGTGAGACTCAAACTAGGCTATTAAGATAAAGGAGGTTTGGGGATGACAAGTGATATAAATATCATTCAATGATGTCTTAAATCAATGATATGATATCATATACTATATTCAATAATTTAGAAGTACCTTAGTGATGATATACCAAAATTTTGATATATTGAAATTGCTGATTCGTCTAGTTTATTTTCAAGTTAAATTTATTTGACTCTTTCGTATTTGAGAATATTCACATAACTAGGTGAAATTGTAGTCATTGTGAATATAAATCAATTCACAAAATTTAGAAAGTTTTTTTTGGGATTTACATATATATCACTTAATTCATATAATATATATATATATATATATATATATTTATATAATAGATAAACTTCATTTCTCACATATCCATTACCTTTGCTACGAATGAAAATGCTTATTACGCTTTTTTTAAATTAAAATAGTGACATTTTTTATGTTATATAAAAGATTTGAGCGATTTAAATGTAAAAAAAAAAATGTGCCAGATTTGTATGTACATATGAATTTGGTGGTATGCATGTGAAATGTCTCACATTATTTTTTTTCACAGTTGTGCTCTACAATTTTACACTATTTTAAGAAATTTTTTTATTGATCAGGAAAAAATTATAACGTACTATCAAAATTTTTTAAGAAATTTACATTAGGAGTCCTGATACAAAATTGTATAAAGACTCCAATCACAATATGTCACATGTACGATTTGGTGGTACAATGCATTAAACTATTAAGTTTTTTATATTCAATAGGGCGTACAGTACATGTGACAAATTGTAATTAGAATCTAGACGCAATTTTTCATAAGATTTCCCATTGTAATATTTTTTCCCAAAATTTATGCAACCGCAATATGCTTTCCAGGCTAGCTTGAGGATTCAATCCTTTGTAAATCTTCCTTGGGCTTTCAATTTGATTGAGCCTTTAGGCCTAAAATAGAAAATAATTGGCTGAATAGAAAGCCCAATGGACAAGGAACAGTTTTCTCAAAAACCCTAGCTTAATTCCCTTAAATCTGCACTCCCACGCCGCCCGACTTCACCCCTTCCCTTCTTCTACCTCTTCTTCCCTCTTTTTTTCTGCGGCAGCTATGGCGACGAACGGTGCAGCGAATTCTGTCCAATGCTTCGGACGCAAGAAGACAGCGGTCGCCGTTACTCATTGCAAGGCCGGCAAGGGCTTGATCAAGGTTAATGGCGTCCCGATCGAGCTCGTCAAACCAGAGATCCTCCGTTACAAAGTCTTCGAGCCGATCCTTCTCGCCGGCCTAGAGCGCTTTCGCGGCGTTGACATGCGCATCCGCGTTCGCGGCGGTGGTAAGACTTCTCAGATTTACGCCATTCGCCAGAGCATAGCCAAAGCTCTTGTCGCTTATTACCAGAAGTACGTGGACGAACACTCCAAGAAGGAGGTCAAGGACATCTTCATTAGGTATGATCGTACACTCTTAGTGGCTGATCCGCGCCGCTGCGAGCCGAAGAAGTTTGGTGGTCGCGGCGCTCGTGCGAGGTTCCAGAAATCTTACCGTTAGATCTACACTTTGGAGCCTCTTCCAACTTTGTTTATTTTTAAATGGGGATTACGTTAGAGGTTTGGAGCGTTTTAGAATGAACTTTCTTAGCGCAACTTTGTTTCAGTAAAGGAAAACTTATTTTAATTCGTCTGTTTGATGCTGCTTTTGCTGCCAGTTTGCCTTGTTTTATCATGCCATGGATGTTTATATTATGATATTTGAGATTGGATGAAAGGGCTACATGACTAATTATATTTTTTTTCCAAATTTGTTCAATGATTTTGCTTTATCTTTTGTTAAAATCCTTCTATGTTGATCTCCACTCCTGCCATTATTTTTTATGTTAAAATTGCTTTGAGCGTGCCGTTGCCTGTGTTCGGTTCTTTCTTTAGAGAACAAGTTAAATGGTTTTCTGCGATGATGGCATTTATTTCTCTAACAATCCAATTAATTTGGCGCATCGAACTTCTTTATTATCTTAATATTGTTGGTTTAATTATAACTTTTTTTAAACGAGCATTACAAATATTGACAATTTTGATTTTCTTTTTAGAAAAGTTGTTTTGGGAATGTTGAATCAAGCTTTGCTTCCTTTGGGCGTTTTTTTTTAAAGTTTTGTAGTCATTTATTAAATTTGTGTTTATCTAAGGTTTGCTTTATACTTGAGAATGAATTAACTGCTTTATTATTTCGTTATAAACAATGGTGCCAGATGGCATTACATTAAGCTATTTTTCTCTGTGTTGTTGTCGTTTGACTTGTAGAGGGGAAAGGATCATTGGAGTTGGAACCATTATTGGAAGCTTAGATAGAGCCTCTAGTGGAAACTTAGGGTGCATTTGGGACAATTGTAATTGCATGGAATCTCAGTTCAAAAATGGATGTGAGAAATTTGTAATTTAAGAATTGTTGTTGCAGAAGCAGTTCTTTTGTTTGAAACTTTTTTTGTTTTGAAAGTACTCTGTTATATTTATTTGTGGATAAATGTTTGAAATATGCTTCTCTATTTGAAAATAAAATAAGATAATTTTCAGCTCAGGAACATTAGGATGTTTTTCTTAGTGGTAGCCTATCATATCAACAGCTTCACCCACTTTGCCTAAACTACCAATTTATTGAAATAAACAACACCTTTAATAAGCTCAATAAAAATTTGAACATGTAGCAATTCACTTTCCAATCTATCAGGTCCTCCATTAATCAACCCTCTCAAGCAATTCACTTCTTTCTGTGCTCGAACAAGGATGACAAAATTAATATCAGTAAAGAATCTTATTGACAAAAATTTCCAGCTAACTCTAGTCCCGACTATTACTTGCATTTGAGTAGGAGCGGAGCGGAAGGGGGAGGAAGATGGGAGTTTCGGAGGTCTGCGTACATTTTCATCCTGTAGTTGCCTTTCCAGGTAACTTCGATCACAAGGTTTTGACAAAGGTTTAGGCATGAGATGACTGACAGTGATTTCTAGCAGGAGTGGAGTAAGGGGATTTGTGAAGTGGTTGTGCGAACAAGCCCTAAATCAGGAAAAAAAAGGAACGCGGAACTCAGGGGGCAATGGAGCGGACATGATTTAAAAAAAAAAAGAAAAATTGTGTCCAAGTTGAATCGCGATCCACACGAGCACTTAAATTGAACACTTTCTTTTTTTGTTCGGTTCATAACTCAGGCCCGAATGCCAAAGCAAACATACCCTTAATTGAAGGAATGCCAACAACATTTTGATAGAATCTACTTATTTTTGCCACATGATCAATCTCAAATTGTTAATCTAGCTGAATTAACTTACGAGAGTAGGCTTTGGCTCAAATTATAGTTATGTAGCAAATATTTTTTATGGTGCTTTATAAACATCCTTTATTTTTAATTTATGAAATGAGATTATTATTTTAACAAAATAAATTATATATTGGTCATCAAATAATAAAGTAAGAAGCACATAGTTTTAGAATATGTTTTTGGAGTTGAGATTTCTAGAATTTGAGAGTTGAGAAGGGAGTGATGGTATTGTTGGAGATGGAAACCTCGTTGGAAACTTTTTTGAAGGAATGTCAGTAAAAGTTGATGATGATCTACCAATTTTTGGCATAAGTTTAGTTTCGAGTTGTTAATTTAGCTGAGTTATCTTATCAAGGGTAAGCTTTGGCTCAAATTAAAGCAATATAGCAAACTTATGCTATGGTATCTCATAAACATTCTTGATGTTTGAATCATCATATGCGGTCATTATATTATCACAATAAGTAAAAACACAAAGTTCTTGCCTAAAATTTTGGAGTTAAGGAATTCTTGGATGTGGGGGATTTGAATAGTTGATAGGTTGAGAGGGATTGTTCTTGTTTAATTGACTTTTTCAATTAACTTATGAAGGCATCTAGTATTGTGCCAAAATGTCTTTTGATGAGATTCATGATCATATTTTTCAATATAATATGTTGACTGAGTTGCTTGATGGTAACTCGATTGAGCATTAAATTCATAATCGTGAGATGAATTGTGATAAAATCTAGAAACTAAGCAATGATTATAAGCATAGTCATTAGATCTATTAGATCATGAAAGGGATTGTGTTCGTGTGATCCACTCTTTCAATTTACTCATGATGGCAGCTTTTTGGTGTGATTCATGATCTTATGTTTCAATAGAATATGTTGATTGAGATGATTGGTGATAGCTTTATTTAGCATTAAATACATAAGCATGAGATGAATAGTGAGAAAATTTAGAAACTAAGCAAAGATTATAAGGATAGTCATTAGATCTATTAGAACAAGGACAATGTTTTCCCTCATAATCCCAATAATACATGTTAGATTATGATCTATTTGTTGATTGTGTTAGAATATTACTAACCCAAATGACATTGGAAAAGATAAGACAGATGGATAGTTGATTGTTTAGGCTTTTAGTGTTTTAGGATTTAAGGATTAAAGCTTTTTTTTTCAATTAAATGCTTGGTCCATCATAAGTTTAAGGATTAGAGTACACATGATTGAGGGTTTATGTTTAGAGATTAATGTTTAATTTTTAAGTGTTTTAAAAGTTTTATGGTTTTGGATTTTAGGTTTTGCGGTTTAACATTTATCGTTTATGACTTATGACTTAGGTTTTAGAGTTCAAGGTTTAGGGTTCTTAGCCAAATGCAAAAACATTCATTGGCAAGCTAATGTATGTATAAGTAGAAGCCGGGCCTTGAACAACCAAAAAATTCATAATACCAAGCTTCCTCTGAAATCAACTTTTTACATATTAACTATTCATGTAATAAATATTAAAACAATACAAGAGTTGTTTTAATATAGACTCGAACTTGGATTAAGCTTAATAATTGTTCATTGGATGTAGTCGGTCGCCTAGTTTAGCAGTGGTTTGGTCTCTCAAAGCATTGGTATATTGCCTTAGATGTAGCAGGTTATATGAGCCAGTTCTATGTGATGAGTCCTTCGCTTGACTAGGATGAGCTTTGGTGGACGTTTTCCCTCTAAGCGGCATGTTGATTCGTCTAGTTTTTCAATGGGGCATTGCCTCATTATGATTGAGCAAGGTGTACTAATACTCGATTGGTGAGTGTTTTTTTTTATACAATGAACTTGGTGCATTGAAATCTACTTTTTATGGATAGGGACTTGGCGTCTCGAGTGCTATAAGAAAAGTTACAAGATTACCTGTTCAATTAACAATTCAACAATTGTATATCTTTGATACAAACTCAAAAATGGATTAAGGCTAATAGTTGATTGTTGTATGTAGTTGGTCGCCTAGTGTAGCAGTTGTTGGGCCTCTCAAAGTGTTGGTATAGTGCCTTGGACGTAGCATGTTATATGAGCTAGTTCTATCTAATGAGTTTGTCGCTTGACTGGGATGAGCTTTTCTTGAGCTTTGGTGGATATTTTCCCTCTGATCGACACATGAATTTGTTTAGTTTTTTGATGGGACAAGCCTCATTACGGTTGAGCAAGGTTAGTTCTAGTACTCTATTGGTGAGTTTTTTTTTTTGAACTTGGTTTAGTGCATTCACCTTAAGTCCCATCTCAATGGATTTCTTTGGAACCCGATCAACGAGTTGGTTATTAGTGGTCTCTTTTTGGGCGATTATGTCTCCAAAATGCACTTCTCAAAGAGTGAGGTTTGTTTGATGGAGAAGGATTCAAGTAGTCATGAATGGAGTTGGAAGATCTAGCAAGCACGATATATGAACAAAATAGATTCATGATTTTTGCACATTTTAAGCTGATAATGAGTAATATTCAACTCAGATGGATTTTGGGAAGTTCTTTTGGTGTGGATAAGATATTATGGGATTAAAATAAGGAAAAAAATGGGAATGAAGCTAATTTCTACATGGAAAGTAGATATGTAGTCAATTGCACGATAATAGACAACTCTTTACAATATTATCTTCATAATCATTGATAACATTTGGAAGGATAGCTGCTGGATCTATGGGTGGATGTTTTAGGGGTCTTGGGAGGTGGAGGAGGATGTTCATTAGTGATTGCTAATAATTGTGTTGGGGATGGTGTTGGTGGTCTGAAATTGTTTGGCTTAGTAGAGAGTTTAAATAATTTTGAAATGCCTTGATATTTGGAGATGTACCGCTGAAACAGGCTCACACTTAAAATCAATCTAGATTTCCCTGCATCATTTTAGCATGCATGGTTTATTTTTCCTGTAATTAGCTTATAGGTTGAGTACTTTTCATAGGTTGGAATGTTTTTTTTATTTTATAAATACCATGTAAGCATCCACATCTGCACAAGTATCAATAAAATCAATTTTGAAATTATATTTTGGGAGTGTAGCATTACTTAATTTGGATGAATAACAATACCAGGAAGATCTCCATCAAATATTTTAGTTAATATGTCGAGTTGAATCAATAGGGTGAATGATTG
>NEWO01000005.1:4145177-4175968 GCA_003013225.1 Phalaenopsis aphrodite
AATATCTTTTTTTAAATTGTATAAATTTGTTTGTGCTTTTGCAAAAAGAATGGGGGGTGGGTGTTTGAATATGTTTATAATTTTAATGATAGATTAGTATAACAATTTAATAAATGTCTTGAAGGCATGGTAGGGAAAGTTTTTACCATGTGAAGAAGTTGTACTTTGAAAGAATCTCCTTTTCGATTCTCATTGTAAAGAGCCTTGTTTGTATTTTGTTTTGATATCAAATAATGCAAAGTGGAGGTAACAAAACTATTGCCGAGGATTATTTTGGATTTCAATTAATGAAGATAAAAATGTTGATTCGAGATTGGAGAGGATGAAATGTTTCATAGCCTTCTGGAGATTGAGAGATAACTCACCCCAATGCAGGGAGGAAGAGGAGAGGAGGATGTAAGACAATAGATTAGTCAATTATGTTCAATTGACTCATGCAATCCTAAGGCATTGTTTATCCTCATTATGCTTCTTAATATCACCTTAAATATTCAAGACTAACAAAACAAATATATAATGCTTCATTAAACAATTATTATAGAAATCGTTTTTAAAATATGTTTTGACAATGTGAAGAAGTTGTACCTTGAATAAAACTCCTTTTCGATTCTCATTTCAAAGAGCATTGACTGGATTTTGTTTTGTTATCAATAATGCATAGAGGAGGTAACTAAATTATTGTTGAGGATTATTTTGGACTTCAATTAAAGACAATAAAAATGTTGATTTGAGATTGAGAGGTGGAGGTGGATATTGATTGGTGATGGGTGATAATTGCAGTCTGGGAAGGTGGTGGTGTTGTGAAGTAATTTGGCTTTAGTAGAGAGGTTAAATAATTTTAAAATCCCTGGACATTTGGAGATTCTATACGCCTCAGACTCGGACATAAAATCAATATTGATTCCCATGCATCATTTTATCATGAATGGATTTTTTTTCTTATAATAACATAGATTGAGTATTATCTTTTTCGTATTGTTTATATATGCCATGTAAGCATCCACATCTACATAGAATTAGTAAAATCTTGAAACTTTTGAAATTGCATTTTGGGAGTGTAGCACTACTCAATTTGAATGGATGATAAAAGATGATATTAGGAAGATCTCATCAAATATTTTATATTTTTACTTGATGTAAAGTTGAATTAATACGGTAAATGATTGGAACATCTATTTTTAAATTATATAAATTTGTTTGTGCTTTTGCAAAAAAAAGGAGGGTGGGGGTTTGAATATGTTTATAATTTTAATGATTGATTAGTATTAACAATTTAATAAGTGTGTTGAAGGCATGGGAGGGCAAGTTTTGGCAATATGAAGAAGTTGTATGTTGAAAGAAACTCCTATTCGATTCTCATTTTAAAGAGCATTGATTAAATTTTGTTTGAAAACAAAAAAAGCAAAAAGGAAAGAAAAAAAACAATGTTGAGGATTATTTTGGACTTCAATTAAAGACGATAATAATGTTGATTTGAGATAGGAGAGAGGAAGAAATGTTTCGTAGCCCTATGGAGATTGGGAGATAACTCGCCCCAAATCAGGGAGGATGAGGAGAGGAGGATGTAAGACAATAGATCATTCAATTATCTTCAATTGATTCATGCAATCCTAAGGCAATGTTTATCCAGATCTTGCTCTTTAATCACCTAAAATATTCAAGACTAACAATGCAAATATATAATGCTTCATTGAACTTTTAATATAAAAATCATTATTAAAATACATTTTTACAATGTGAAGAAGTTGCACCTTGAATGAAACTCTTTTTCGATTTTCATTTTAAAGAGCATTGATTGGATTTTACTTTGATATCAAATAATGCAAAGAGGAAGTAACAAAATTATTGTTGAGGATTATTTTGGACTTCAATTAATGACAATAAAAATGTGGATTTGAGATTGGGAGGTGGTGGTGGATATTGATTGGTCATGGTTTATTATTGCAGTCAGGGAATGTGGCGGTGTTGTGAAGTTCTTTGTATTTTTAGAGATGTTATGTAATTTTTAAATCCCTTGACATTTGCTGATGCTATACCCCTCAAACAGACCCAGACATAAAATTGATCTTGATTCTCATGCATCATTTTAGCATGCATGAAATTTTTTTCTAATAATAGCATAAATTGGATACCATTCACATCTATATATATGCCATGTAAGCATCCACATCTACATAGAATTAGTAAAATCTTGAAACTTTTGAAATTGCATTTTGGAAGTTTAGCACTACTCGATTTGATTGGATGATGAATGATGATATTAGGAAGATCTCATCAAATATTTTATATTTTTATTTGATGTAAAGTTGAACATCTTTTTTTTAAATTATATACGGTAAATGACTAGAACATCTTTTTTTTAAATTATATAAATTTGTTTGTGCTTATGTTTATAATTTTAATGATAGATTATTATAACAATTTAATAAGTGTTTTGAAGGCATGGGAGGGCAAGTTTTGACAATGTGAAGAAGTTGTACCTTGAAAGAAACTCCTTTTCAATTCTCATTTTAAAGAGCATTGATTGAAATTTGTTTTGATATGAAATAATGCATAGAGGAAGTACCAAAACTATTGTTGAGTATTATTTTGGGCCTCAATTAATGTCAATAAAAATGTTGATTTGAGGTTGGAGAAAGGAAAAATTGTTTCATAGCCCTATGGAGATTGGGAGATAACTCATCCCAATGCAGGGAGGAAGAGGAAAGGATGATGTAATACAATAGATCATTCAATTATCTTCAATTGATTCATGCAATCCTAAGCCATTCTTTATCTAGATCTTGCTCCTTAATATCACCTAAAATATTCAAGACTGGCAAAGCAAATATATATTGCTTCATTAAACATTTAATATAGATATCGTTATTAAAGTTCGTTTTGACATTGTGAAGAAGTTGTACCTTGAATGAAACTCCTTTTGGATTCTCATTTTAAAGAGCATTGATTGGATTTTTCATTGATATCAAATAATGCAAAGATGAAGTAACAAATTTATTGTTGAGGATTATTTTGGACTTCAATTAATGGCAATAAAATGCTGATTTGAGATTCGAGAGAGGAAGAAATGTTTCATAGTGCTATGGAGACGGAGAGATAACTCACCCCAATGCAGGGAAGAAGCGGAGAGGAGTATGTAAGACATAGATCATTCAATTGTCTTCAATTGATTCATGCAATCTTAAGGCATTCTTTATCTAGATCTTGCTCTTTAATATCACCTAAAATATTCAAGAGTAACAAAGCAAATATATAATGCCTCATTAAACATTTATTTTAGAAATTGTAATTAAATTTTGTTTTCAATTGTATTCTCTCTTGGAAACATGATGTACATGTGGAAGAATCGATGGTTGTTTTGATCGTGTAGCGTGAGTTGTGTAGAAAGAGAACACGAGCGATGATAATAATTACATTGGCTTAAAACAAGACTAAGTTGAAGTTTTAGGATCGTAATTATGATTTAATTTATATTGCAATTATATGATGACTAACATGCCTAGGGAATTTTTATATAGATGAGGGATTGTAAGAGAAAGGGCTAATGTATGAAAAGTAAAAGGTGTGTAATGACTTGATGTCCCTATAGATTAAATATGACATGATCTGAAATAAATGAACTATAAGTAGTGGTAAAAGTATAATGTTTTCCAAAAAAAGAGGATATGCTTTTGGAATATTAAAGAATTGAAATGTATGACTATGCAGGTGACGCAGGTGATCTTGAAACTTTAGTGTTGGATGACACCAACCATTACGTATTCTAGTCAACATTGAATGGTTGATAGCCTATGGGGTGGTAACATGAAATAAATGAACATCTCCAAAAGAACTTGAATTTGACATGGTAAATTATTTATTAGCGGAACACTACACTATAGAATCAAGACATCTCCAAAAGAACTTGAATTAGAATTGGAGTAGGAATTATCTTGCATTGTGTAAGATCATCAGATGGAATTGCATTTTCTAGCATCTCAGCTAATAAGATCTCAATATTCAAGATACTAATAAAATTAATAAATAATGCCTCTTCAATCTAAATTCATGTGAATCGATCTTTGATGTAAGATTATCAGATGGAATTGCATTTTTTAGCATCTCAGCTAATAAGATCTCAATATTCAAGATACTAATAAAATTAATAAATAATGCCTCTTCAATCTCAATTCATGTGAATCGATCTTTGATGCAGAAACTAGCAACTAATAGTGATTTTTTAGATTAAATACTTTTGCAAACAATGTTTTTAGGATTTATTTGGTCCATGTTTAATGTTTGTGAAGTGGATCTAATTGAGGTGTTACTGGAAGGGGAGTAAATTTAGTTGTTAATTATGAGCGTTTTAAATCATTTCTAGTTTTTATGATCAATTTTTTGTGTCTAACTTCAAGTTTCCAATCTCTTCTTGTTGTGGAGGACCTGGTCAATGTTTTATCCACCTGAAGATGTGCTTTAGGTTGCATTAGAAGAATAGCAAATTTTGGTGTGGCTTATGAATGCTTAGAATCACATTCCTTTTCTCAAAAAAGTTTTTTTAATTTCCATGAATTTGCTAAATTCTTTTGACTATTTTCTTAAATATGAATGTTGATTAAATTGTTGGCAACCTTTGTCGGATCCCTTGTAAGAAATATGTGATAAGAGATATATATGATGATATGTTATGGTGTCATTAAGGATTGATTTAAGTGTTTTTTTTTTTTTTTGAAATTTTGAGAGGATTGATTATGAACAATATGGGTCTTCGCTGAAAGAAAAATTTGTATCACTCAGTTTGAATTATTGTCTTTCGAAACATTTCATGTTGGATCAACATTTTGTTGTTTGATCAAAGGCATTATTTTATTTTATTTTTTTTTTTTGGGATAAATATTTGGTGTTTAGGTAGAATGAAAAGATGATGTATGATTCTAGGAAGCAGTTTTAGAAAGTAAGTGTTTATGAGTTGGCTTGGCGGCTCCTTTTCTCATGATAAAATGTGTATGGATTTGGAAGGCGGATGTTCATTGCGAGGGTTGTGTGGCTATCAACATGGATTTTATGGATGTGAGGTTTGAATTTGAGTTAGTTTTATATGATAATTTGTTAGGGCTACTTGGCTTTTGAATGATAGGTTCAGAATCTAAATGGCTTCATTAAATTCATGGCTGTGACGTGAAATTGAATATGGGAGAAAGATGTAAAATTTAAAATGCAGTGCTGAGATTTAGTTGTGGGTACACAAATTGAGCAATTCAGGGTGTTCAATTGTAGAGAAATCAATCTTAGGACCAAAAGTGGAGATACATAATAAGATTCATGGAGCAAATTTAATACAGTAATGAGGCCGGTAGAGGCATTTCTTGTTGTTCTATTAGTTCTGGGATGAAGTGATGTTCCTTGCAACAGATTTGGGTTGGTATCAACATTCAAGACATGGAGTTGATGTTTGAATTCAGTTATTTTTTTATGATAAGGTGCTATAGTCTGTTGATTTTTTGTTGGAGGAAAGTCATTGAATTTAAATAGTATTGTTGAATGCTTGAGATGGTTCCTTTTTTGCGTATGAATGGTGGTGAGAATGGAGGGGCACAACATGTCAGTTTATAAGGTGTATGGGATGGAATATTAATGGGAATCATGTGTAGATAGCAATGAAAGAGATCAATTTTAGTATCTTTTATTTGTTGCCTTGATATGGTCAGAGAAACTATTTCTCTTCTGATAAGATGTCGGTATTCGTCAATGCAATTGTGTGTATTAGGTTTAGCCGATAATACAGCAGAGCTTGATATGGGTAGATGTTTTAGTATTCCTAATAGCAGTTTAGGAAAGAAAGGGGGTTTTGGGGAGTGGTGGCAACTTCTTTGTTTAAGACATGGAAGGAATATGTTATGTTTATTTTATAAGTGGGTTTAATTGATATTGGCTTGCATAGCATGGACATGGTATCCGAATTTGAGTTTTGTATTTATAAGGTTCTACATATTCTTGATGTTTGGAAGAAAGTTTTTAATATGAATGGGCTTTTAAGTGCATGAGTCCACATGCATATGATGAAGATATGAGGGATGCTAATGCTGCAATCACATTATGAAGAGGATGTTCGATCCGACTACCATCTCAGAGAAGTTCATAAGATAAAAATATTTCCTATTTTTTAGTTTATATTTATTTGGTTATTGTGGATAAGGTTTCCTTTATTGAGTTTACTTTGAAAAGAATGATGAATATCTTTGCCGTATATGCTTATGTAATAGACTTAATTTCACGTACAAAAATCAATAAAAGTATTTCTCTTGTTTTTCCTCTCTTTATAAATTGCCTTGGCTCATAAAGGCTCATTTGTGGATATCATTGCTTGAACCATTGGGGTGTATTTTTTGGGCATTACTGCAGATGCTTGGAATTGAAGTCCTGTTGCTGTTATTGCTCTGTATAGCTTTCAAAAAATAATAAAAAATTAAAAACCAATTGTTATTGGTTGGTGCCAATTTATTACTATCCGTTACTTAAAGCTGTATCTTCTCTCTTTTTGCTGTTTCTTTTGTCTGGCTTTTGCTGCTATTGTACCTTGTTTGCTGCATTTTTTTTGTTGGCACTATTTCTATTTATTGATGTTGTTGAACTGTTGTTCGTTACTAATGATTGCTACTGCTCTAAAGTTCCACGGCTACATGAAAATTTAGTGTTGCCACCCATATACTTCTGGGAGGAAAACAATGGTGGTTTTGCTGTTTTCCTTGAGAACTTGGAATTTGATGTCTACAAGTTGGAGAGTCAAATCTGATAGAAAAAAGGCATCAATATCTTGAAACAATGTTCGACATGCCTTGACTATTAAATAAATATAGAATCTCTAGAAAATTCTTAGAGCTAATTTAAATTTATTTTAGCCTCTTATTATGGGCTTACACAATAACATTGGGTGGTTAGTTATAGATCAAGTTGTTATCCAAGCGTCAATCTTTGGTGCGTGTATTAATGAAGAGAGGATATAATTGCTTTTTGGTTTAAGATTCATTAAAGGTCCACAAAGAGAAAGAAGATGAAAGAGTAAAGCCAATTAATAATTACATTGATACTACACCAATTTTAGGCAATTCAATGGCTAGATTGATGGAGTACATGACAATTATGGAGTGTGGACATGGATGCAACAATCATTGCTAAAATTTGTGGACCAGGTTTTATTAGTGTTAAATGCGAGTATAAATGGAGAGGGTGAATATGAAATATGGTTGCCACTTGTGAGAGAATGATGCAACCATTCCGAGTAGATGCCAAAATGGAGATTCCTGCTTATGAATAGGAAGTTGATATTAAGAAGCTGGATGTAGAAGAAAAAAAATGGGAAAAAAATATTTCTTTTATTCACAATCAAAGAGTCTAGAAAGATCCATAGGAGAGACTAAACACGTTGAAATGAAATTCCTTTATTTGACATAAGTTAAGATTATTAACTATGTTTATTTATAACAAATACACTTGTGATTGCACCATATTTTTAAGATCTCCTTTTTTTGTTAGATTGTAGAATTATTGTACATAATACAAGCAGTTCTTAAATATTTACTAATCCTGACACAATCTCACAATTTATTTGGGAATACTTTTCATTCCAGCTTGGTAGTGATGGATTGAAACACCAAAGCATCAAAATTTTTATTGAACATATGCATGATTTTCAGTTGACAATGTCAGCTATGATAGTTGCTAAGAATATTAGGAGTCTTATTTTATTAACAGCTGTATTTTATTAGCAGGACTTCACTACAACTATGATTAATTGCTAAGAATAATAGGATTACTATTTTATTCTTATTTGCAACAAAAATAAATATGTCCTGGTAATCTATCCCGTAGTTTTAAGCACGCACATTGGCCACTAACCTATCTTATACTGTTCAAGCAATTTTTTCTGCATTGTATTTAAAATTGAAGATCTTTTGCATCTTATTCTTTTTTTTTTTGGCAGTTACAAAACATTCCAAGTTTATATATATATACATATATATATATATATACTTAGATAGATATAGATATTGAAGTGCTTCCATTTAGTTTTTCATAGTTCTTTACACTGTTTACTTCCCATTGCTTCAAAGATTGTTCTTGAGATAGTAATAGCATATAGGTTGGTAAGAAAACTTTGAGATTTAAAGATTACAATCATTGACAATAAACATCTTATTCCTTTTTTAGTTCTTTGAATTAGGAGTTACTTCAATCTTACCATTATTTAAGTTTAGTACTTGATTTTTTCTTTGCCACTGTTTTATGAGTACAACTAGGAGTATTTGAATTGAACACATTTGATAAAGAATTTGGAACATATGATGAGAGGAATTTTGATTATGTGAGGATGGATGGGATGTAAGATCAATCAGAGAAAAATCCCAATCCTTGTCTTCCATGAATGATGTATCCTCTATAGAAGAAGGATTATTATTATCAATGAAAAAGAATGCTACATGTCATTGGTAGACCATCATATTAGGGAAAGTAGCAAGTTAGAAGTTCCTGATGGCACTTGTCCTCCATATTAAAGGAAAAACGGTCGTGCTTACTTTACCTTGGGCACAGAAGATGACACAGTGATTCATTAAATTGATCAAGGGACAAGACATTGCCCATCTCCAGCTTGTTTTCAAATCTATTGGTGTATCAATACTCGCTAAAGTAAAGGATGTGAAGGAATTGTTAAGGCTTCATATAGTTACATAAAAGGTGCACCTTCAGGCACTTGTTGCACGATAGTGTCCCTTCTATACCCTGATTCATTAAAAGGAAAACCGGATAATGGCTAATGCAAGTGGAGAAACCTCTTTTGTTTGAAGGAGCTTTAAGAACCATCTTCTCACAAATACGAGCAAGAAAGTATGGTAAGGATTCAAAGTCTCATTATGCTAAACAAGAAAGTAATTACAATAGAAATATTTCTAAAAGAAATAGTACAACTAATGTTTTTGGATGTGCAGGATGCTGGATGCTTTTAAAGATGAAATGTTAAGGTGCCATTTGGTTGAGTGAATTAGTGGAGTACTGTATGTCTTTTGCATTCTTTGGTATGAAAGTGTACAAAGATAATATAAGTTTAAATTAATTTGAAGTTTACAACGCTGTTCATTTTTGAATGAATTTAGAATTCGATCGATTTGACAGAATTTGAATTACATCATTCATGTAAAATATTATAGGCAAGTCACCATAGCCCGCTATCGCTTGCAGCAGATCGCAACTGTCGGCTGCCCTTTGCTGGCGTCGCCGTCGACTGTTGCCGACCGCCGCCCGCAGTCACTGCTCGCTGCCACAGCCTTCTGCTGGCTGCTGACGTATGCCGACATTTGCAGCCGCCCATTGCTTTCCATCATCAGCCGCCGCCGCCGTTCGCCATAGATTGCTGCAGCAACCGCACGACATCGTAGCCCGCCGTCGTCACCACTCGCCGTCGTCGCTCGTCTTTAGCCGCTGCCCGCCTCTGTAGTCGGGTGCTATCCTATGCCCAAATAAGTACATTGTTATCAATCTACTTCAAACCGAACAAAATAAATAAATAAATAAAGTTCTACGTTTATTTTACGGTGAACCAAAATAACTCGAAATTATTTCAAATGCATTATAATCATAATAATCTGCAAATTTTTACATTACATTTCATTTTTAGCAAATCAAACTCTTAGCAAACAAAACGGTCCCTTAAAAATCTTTTAAATGATGTTTCAATTTTCCTTTTTTTAACTTAAAAGGAGTCGGCAAAAACAAATGTGGATAACTGGGATAAGTTTTTAGGAGTGAACTCCTAATAAGGCTAAACATGATTTGAGGATCAAATTGTGAAAGGACGATCAATCTGATCGTTCAGCTCATTGAAGTTCATAAAATGAAGCTATTCTTAAAGCCATTTAAGATTAATTATGATGTTACCAGTTCTTAGGCGTGATGGATCGAGAGCACATATCATACTAGGGACGTCAAGATGCTGGATGCTTGGATCATTGGATTAAATTTCAGATTATAGCAGAAGGTTAAATTTAAATTTATTTATTTATTTGGTTAGTGTTGTATTTAAAGGAAACGAGTCTAAAATAGTTTTGAAATTTTTGCATGTGGCCAATTTAATTTATAGTTTCACATTTCTCTAATTTATTAGTTTATCGATTTTATAATATTAATCACAAATGATTACTCAATGATTAAACTGGTATTGTATTTATAACCCAATTTTCAGCTGCTTCCACCCGATGGACCATTTGGGTTCAATTTTTTATTTTCAGGGGATTACATTGGAAATGTGATGTACTCGGAGACTAAATTGGTGACACAGAGTTGGTGGTTTATTTTGGAATTTTTCTGCATCCATGATTTCTTTCATTTTTGCAGCAATATAATAAATTTCAAGCCCTTGAACCATTCTAAATTGTTGTCCCTTCATGATAAAAGGGCAGAAACGTCAAAAAGGCAATATATTAACGGATTTCATGATCCGATTATAAGTTGAACGCTTATCGGGGTGGTTAGATATGACAATTCAGTCAGAATCAAAGGCGCAAACCATTCAATAAAGACCTAGACTTTGCTCTGTTACTTTTAACCCTATCTCTTGCCAATACTGTTAGGTTTCTGCTGGCCAAAACTCGGGTCAGTTAAACCGTTGCCAAAACTGTTGAGCACCCAAAACAAGCTTACAAAAATCTTTTCCTCATAACGTGTACATTGGATTACTTCTTCACATACACTTTTCAAACAATACCGGCAATCTGAATCCATTCAGAATTTAATATGTCTCAACTTGTCTCTATTCCAATTGTTCTTTGCTTTTGTTTCTTTCATCTGTTTTTAGTCATCTGCTTACGTCGAAAAAAAACATTTTTTTTTTATTTTTAGCGTTGGAACTTCAAGCTATTAAAATATTGTGGCCAGAACAATGCAAGTTGCTCACTTTAAATAAGCTTGGTATTATCTATCCACATTTCACTTATTTTCCATTGTGGACCACCGGTTCTTGACTTTTTTTTTTTTTTAAAATCTGATGAATGGCTCTTATATAGGAGAAATTGTTAGGTGTGGACAAGAAAGGCTTGAAAGTTGCATTTTGGCAATTAGGAGCCTGTACAAATTTTGTACAGATTTCATGTGTTCACTCTTGATTGGCTGCAGTTGGTCCACATCTTTCTTGTCTTCGCATAATAATTTCTCATTTTGACTTCCATTACTCATCAAACAGCTGAATTGAAAAAAAAAAGCAGCAGCTAGAACTCTGTTATTCATGAAGTTTTAAACGTTGCTGCTGCTCTTCTTGAGAAAATGCCTGTAAGATTATAATGAATTGCAGCTAAATGTAGCTCCCTATTTGTGTATGAAATTTATATAATTGGAGTCTATAGAGTGTAGTATTTTCTACTTTGTTGTTATTTTTTGAGTTTTTCTGCTAGATTTGGTTAAGATAAATATTATATAGAAACAAGTTGCCGAAATTAGTAAATGGGCACACGGAAGTTGATAAGACTTTTGTACAGTAGCAGGCAATCATATCATATCATTAATTGAAAGACGGACAGTATTGCGAATATTTAATGAATAATTTACTTTTTAGGTCATGCTAATTTATTGAAGCTCCTTTCAAATTTCTTAGAAAGTTCAAGGTTTCAAAAAGCTTGCAAAGAAAAAAGGTGATCGTTTTGGTTCAGGTTTGATTTTGATATGCAAGTTTGCATTTTTTTTTAAATTTTATTCTTGTTTATAGTTGAAGTTACTTTAATAATAATAATAATAAGAGAGCAATTAAAGCTAAGGTGTGATCAAACTGAATTGAATTGGGCTAGTTTTTGAGTTATGCCAAATCTTTGCCAATTGCCATGCCTAATTATAAGTTGAACGAAGTTTTTAGATTTTATGGGAATTGTTTTATTGATCTTCCTATGTTGAAGGAGGTTCTAGATTTTCTTTAGCCCTCCAGATCGGACGGTTTAAATGGGTTTGTTAGAGTTGTTGAGGGTAGGAGTGAGCATTCAGTCGGTTTAGATGAATTGATTTTTAAATTGGCCAAATTGGTTGCAACTGAAATTCAAAATCTCAAAAAATTAATGCAATCGATATTTTATAAATTCGAACTGATTTAAATGAAATTTATTTTAGTTTAAACTTAAACTAAATTTAGTTGTTAGTTAAGGTTGGGACCGTTGGGTTACCTATAAACATCAAGAATTATATATATTGTGTACTGTTGATTTATTTTCATTCGACTTCAAGATTCTGATTTTTTTTTTGTTGGTTTTGGTAAATGAAAATTAAAATTGAAGTGAGAATAGAAAATAAGATGTTGAGATTTTAAAAATTGAAAATAATTTTTTTTTAAAACTAAATCGATTCAATCAAATTTGTTTGGTTAGGTTTGATTTTTTGGTTAACACTATCGAGCTACAATTTTTGATAAATCTCTTATAAAAAAAAAACTAATTCATGAAATTGAAGTACTTGAGTGAATGATTGTGGAATGGGCTAGTTTAAAGATAGTCTTAATCTTAATTGGGTTCATTTTAATGCCAACAAGTGAAATAATATACCTAAATAAGCATCTCTATTATTCAAAAACTGACACTTCTTTGAATAATCATACTGTTGTTATGTTCAAAGATCTAAAACAATCAATCATAAATATTGCAAATGCTCATATTCTGAATAGTTATACACTAGTATATTATTAAAAAAACACGACCACATTTAATCTAGCTCAACAATTTCATCGAAGTTTTCGGTGCATTGGATAAACCAAATGGCATGACTCTCTACTCATAAAATCTATCCTCAACTTGAAAGTGATCTTTCACGCATCTTTGTGTCTCGTTAGAAGCTAGCGGTATCCACTGAAATTTTATGTTGGAAAAAAAATACTAGTTATATTCAACTAATCGGATAAATTATCCCATCTCAGAATGAGGAATTAATGTTTAATGTTAATCTTATTCTCTATATTGCTATCATTGTAGATATAAATTAATATTTAATGGTGATGTTTTTCTCTATCCTGCTATCATTGTACATATGTTGTGACCCATTTTTTTTGGACGTAATGAATGCTATTATAACACACGGACTACTACTCTCATGTATTAACTTCCAGATCATCAAATCATTGACTTGCTTCTGTAGATCTTCATATACTGGTGCATCTGATAAGTTGGTCCATTGAGGAGCATTGATGAGATCTATTACACGTTGAATTTCATCATGAGATGATAATTGAGTTGATAAACTGTCAGTTAGACATTTTGAAACTCTTTTAATAGAGGTCGCACTGCCTCTAATATTGAGCCTTTGTGCCCTCCAATCAAGATAAATCCCACTAGTGTCTCTCGCATAGCTTGAAGAATTGTAACTCAATGCATTATAACTTTCATCTATGTTTGAGTACTCATCACTATTGATTCCTTCAATGAAAAAAGTACAATATGCTTCTCATTGTTGACAAATAAATAATTACTCTTGTGGCCATCATGAAGTGTATCTCTATCATACTGCCATAGTTGATACAATAGGATGTCACATGCATCCATCAACGTGATTTTACTCCACATTTGATCTTGTAGCTCTTCTCTAATGTAGAACACTACTATAATTCTTGTCAATACTAATCTCATTCTTAATTTTCACCAAGTCTTAAAATATAGTTGGGAATGCTTCTTGTCAGTGAGGCTGAATTTGTACACCATCCATAAAGACATCAAACTCTCACATTTGTCTCCATCTATAATGAGGTAGTACATCTTACGTTTCATTATGCAAAAAGTAATAAAGATGTTACGACTAACTCACCACTGCTCCCTTTTTGGTTTGGTTGGCATAATTCATCAAAACACAAGCATCTCACTTTCAGCGTAGCTGCTACTTCTCTTTATTCTGATCCCTCTATCTCCATTATATGTTTTTTCCACTACAATCTACTCAGTAAAAAAAATAACTCTTTTATTTGGGCATTTAGATGGAATATGTTCATATTCATGATATTTGAAATACTTCATGATCGGGAATGCCTTGGGGGCTGCTAGCCTAATTCGTCATTTTTTTCCTTTTGTGTTGGTTTTTTTCTTATGAGGGGCAAGTATTGGCACTTTAGTTGGTGTGCTCTTGCTACCAGACTCTATGGTCGGTCCCTATTGGAATAATGGAGTGCATAGATGCTATTGTGTTGTTTCTTCGCCTCATGGCTATGTTAAGCACATCTTGTAGGATCATAAGAGTTTTAATTACACCACATTGTTATAAATGTCTCAATCCTCCAAAATAAGGTTTATATTATTTTTCTATGGCTCTATCAACTCATATTTTAGCATTAATTGTTCAAATTCAAGTTGTGTACATCTTTACTAATAGATCATTCTAAAATAGATAGTGAAGTCTAAAAAAGCGTTGTAACTACACCACATCATTCCTGTTGTTCAAAATGATTTTTTAAAAAGAATTTATAAACCTGTCATCCTTCCTATACATTCAAGGAGAATTTTATGGAATTTAAATCTTGAAACATATGTTGGAATTTTAAGTGTCTTCTTTGGGATTTCATTTGTCTAGATTGGTTCTCCCTCATTTCTATTGTTACTGTTTTCTTCACGTATGTGAACAATTGCATCAACAACTTTTAAGACCCTAGCTTAAAACATTATTGTCCACCGTTATCATTAATTGACGTCATTGTCCTTCAATGACAATGTAATAATCTCATCATCTTTAATCAATCTCAATAAACATTATCTATTGCCTACGACATTCATTCATCAATTATCATTGACAATTATTGTTGTTCATCCTACTTCAAATGTCATCACTACTTTATTGCCTCCCATCAACAATTGAAGCTTGAAATCATCATTGTTCTTCCTCGATGCTCATGATGACACCCAGTGCTTTTGATTGATGACTAAAACTTAATTCTTTCTTCTTATGATGCCCACCATCGATGTATGTTATCGTCCACCATCATCATTCGATGATCAATTTTGACATCAACACTTGTCATCGCCATCAACTGATAGCATTCATCCATGTTTTCATTCCACTCATCAATATCATCCATCTTCCAACATTCTCTAACAACACCGCAAAAAAAAGAAAAAGAAAACGTAGAGCAAGGCATATTATCATAATTTTATCTATAAAACGTCCATTGATTTTCCTTTTCAAAAAATTCAAGTAAAAACAATCATATTATTTGTTGTAAAATCGATTATTTTGTTTATGTGTATATATTTTTTATTTAACATTAAAAAGTTAAATTCATCTTTTCACTCATATGCTACCACAAAACATTGAATGGGTCTAACAACCAACAATTACACACCGATTACTAAAGTCTTTAGAGGAATGGTGTGCAACCTATTTTTTTCTACTTTCTTCAGCTTTGGAGGCACGTAGCATTTCTATTTGCCACATAGGCCTACATTCAAGTGATACCCACTTAATATGTCTCCAGTCAAATAAAGGGTCCAATTATGCAGCACCAATATAAAATAAATCATTTGGATGAGATGCCCTTATTTTCTTTGCAAAATCTCCTTTGACTTCTTCCTCATGACCTAGGGAACTTCCTAGGCCCACTTTCATTATTTTTCTAGCATCAAATATTTTTAAAAATACTTTAAAAATATGAACTAAAAAATAATCATTTAATTGACACTCAAATTACATCATGATAAAATTTTAATAAAACTTGACTAATTTTAAAATAGTTTTGGGTTTCCTTGATTTTGGTGAAATTGCTAAAATAAAAAAGAAAATTATTGAGTTAGAACTAGTTTCAAATTGATTTGAAAATATCAAAATTAAATTGAAGCCATCAAAGACTATTTTGATGACTGTACATATTGGACAATAATAATTATAGAAAAGATTAACTTCACTTATATATCATGTAAGAAGGGTTCAACAAACAAAGAAGAATGACAAATCATAACAATAAAGCCTCATAGAAATCAGAGAGAGCCTAATACTTTGAATTTTCCTATTCTAACTTAGGCGGAAGCTTACAATTTGACCAACAAAAAATAAATGTTATTTTTATAGACTCAACAAGTGAATCATAAAATACGTATTAAATTATACGATTACACGAAATCAAACATATAGAAAAATGGAGAGGGGGGTGTGTGCTCCTCTTATTGTGTATGTCATATTACCTTTTTAGTGATAGGCATGAGTTAAAGGTTGACATTAGAAAATTCAAACTAATGTAGGATTCAATAAATGTTATGTAGCCCACCATAGAATCATCATAAGGTGAATTCTTCTTAGCTAAGTGCTCCATATGAGTATTATAAGAAGAAATTGGTAAATAAGTATAATCAAGCAATCACCATTGGATGGCTACCAAGCACCTTTCAATAAATTCAACATCAAAATACCCATCAACTAACTTAACCCGGGTTTACCAGCCTTTCTTCGAGCTACTGATTATGATTATTTCTTTTACTAAGACTATAGGTTGAAGAGTGGTTTGGGTATGTGCAATTCTCAACTCAAGTGCCTTAGTCTAAATCTTGATCATTTTAAAAAGACATATAGTGAATACTATATATTTTAATAACATTAAAACTGAAACACACTAAAAAAGAAAGGGGGAATTTGCACACATAGCACCCAATTCTTATGTATTTACTTATCTCAACATCAAAATTTTGATTTTTACACCAAAAGCACATTTTCCCATGTATAGAAAGGTGGATTTTAGACATAGGTAAGTGTGCTTAGATGATAAAAATTAAGATTTGAATGGGAGACAAGTAAATGCATAAGAATTAGGTGCTGTATATGCAATTTTTTTCTAAAAATTGCAATTTTAATTTCTTATTCCGGAGTCCAATTTTGTGTAATCAATTACCGCACCCGTGACCCATCGTTTCCCGCACAGCTTCAATTATCCCTATTTTCGGCTGTAATAAACAAAAGAAGAAGAAGGATTCCAGCTAACAAGGAAGAAAAACTCACAGTTTGCAGCTCAAAACAGCTTCTTTTACTCTCTCTGCACTTAATAAAAATCGTTCTTTTAACAGAAAAAGGTGAGGAATTTACAGAGGAAAGGAAACTAAGAACCACCGCTTTGAAGCAGTTCTCTCGCTTTTCAGCACTCCACCGTGCCCGTCGCCGGCGAACAACTCCGAAGATCCCCTCCTCCACAACCCCTTCTTCAAGGATATAAAATCCTCTTCTCCTCCATCCATCCTGTATAACTCCAGTTTCATCATCAATCCTCATCGGAAGTTTCAGGGCTCGGTTCCAAATTAAGGTCCGGATATTTCCAAGACCTCGAAGGCAGCGGCGCCGCCACCGTCGCGGCCGCTGCCGCCGGCAGCACCCCGGCCTGAAGAGCGTCCACTCTCGCTCCGACCTCCGAAGCCTTCTTCCTGATAGACGCCGCCGTGATTCCGCCGCCGAAATCTCCCGTCGGCTCCTCCACCTCGATCTCCTCCGGGAAGTTAAGCCGCGCCGAGCGTCCTCTCAGGAGATACACGGCGGTGTCGTAAGCTCTCGCCGCCGCTACCGGCGTCGAGTAGGATCCAAGCCATATCCTCGACCGCTTGTTCGGCTCTCTTATCTCCGCCACCCACTTGCCCCACTTTCTCATCCTCACTCCCCGGAACTGTTTCTCCCTCCTTCCGGCGGCCGTCGCCGGGGTCTGCGGCGGCGGTTTTCTTCCTTCCTCTCTCCTCTCCATCTATGCTCTCGTCGGCGGGCAGGCGGGCGGGCGCTTTGGTTTCTTGTAGCGCTCTTGTGGACGCGGATTGTCTGTACTTAGATGTCTAATTATACTGAGGGTGTTATTAGGGATTTGATTACCGGCCACGGAAAATAATAATAGTTTATTGATTTTGGTTTTATCTTCTTGCCACGCTGCGCTTGGAGCTCTTTTTTGGAAACTAAAAAGACCACACGCAAGGGAAATGGGATGACGACCCCCACGCACGCATCTTGAAGCACTTTGATGACACGTGGAAGGATCTAGCGGAACAAAAGGGACCGGGAAGTCATAATATCCTTGTGCCATTTTTATGAGAATAAATTTAAATGGTTTATTTGGGATGATTTTTTAATTTGTTTTATGTTTTAAATCATCGTCATAAATTTATTTTGAAAACTATTTTTTTTTAAAGTTTTATTAAAATTTTATGAGGAAAAAAAAAATTTCCTAACAATTTTTAAAATATGGTAATTGTAAAAAAGTTGATGATGATTTCTTGGGAAAATATATATTTATAATTTTAATTACAGCTTTTTAAAAAATTATTTTTTCAACCATAATTTTACCATCATGAAGATATAGTCACCCAAACAAACTCTTGATATGTTAATTTGGGCTAATTATATATTTAGCACCAAAAAACTTTGTTATCTAAGCAATGGAGCATGAGTGACAGGGTTTTGTCTCTCCCACGTAAGGGTCTGTATATGAGCTATGTCAAAACTCAAATCCAACATTAAAAAACATAAGAGTAAAAACAACAAAAAGCTGCGTATTAGATGCATTTATGCTTGTCACGATCAAATTATTGAGAATTTAATACAAGTGAAAAATGTGGGTTGCGGTATTGTCATGAATATTGATATTTGAGTGAGAGTTTGAAAAATGGGTGAAAGAGGTGCTAGATTTATAAACAACAATGTTTGGGTGCTATGTATGTCATTGCACCTAATTAAAAATAAAATGAATAAAGTTGTTTGTATAGATAGTTTGATTTATAAATAATTATTATGTGTTATTGTACGCATAAAAATATGTATGCACGAATCTCATAACAGATAAGAGGCCTAGGAAGGAAGCACGACTGATCGAACGTAGTAATAGACGATCGTTTCAATTGAGCAGCAACGAAGAAAATATCTTACCCATGCGATCGACATAAGATAACAAAAGGAAGTCTCTGAGGGACAGTCATCAGTCTTCAGAACGATCGATGAGAAACACTCATTCAGGCCATAAGCGATCGGCTAAGACTTGCCAGATGATAGACGACCCTTATCGGTCGAATAGGTCCCGATTTTTATTATATGCAAATAACCGCCTGAAAGGTTAATGATTAGAGGACAAATATGTACTTTTATAATATTGAGATCTAGGCCTATAAATAGGGGTTCATATTATGAATAAAGGAGAGCTTTCGCTTTTCTACTACCGCTCCTTCACAAACACACACACACACACACACACACACACTCTCTCTCTCTCTCTCTCTCTCTCTCTCTTAATTTCCTTATAATAGAAAGTTCCATCCATTAGGCATGTTTCCTGGACAATTTCGGATTCAACATCCTTGAGGTGCGGTGAGTATGAAAACATTTCTACAACAAGAAAAGAAACTCAACAACAACAAGGGTAGTATAGCTAGATTAACGAAGAAGAAGTAGCATGTACCCGAGAGTTCGTGGAGGAATTTTTTCAACAAGAGTTGAAAAATTTAAGCACCCAGATCATCAACCAGATGTCAGGACAGTTCCCTGATGTTCTTATGTGGTTGCTGCTTTAGCAGCCCCGCACCCCCCTCCCCAAAGTTCTAGTTGAAGAGCCAGCACAACAACAAACACATAACCCTCTTCAAGGAGAACCGCCAACCAACGTTGGAAGAATGAGAATCCACTCGCAAGAAAAGCATGAAAACAGACTGTACCAGGACAACGACGAATCCACCCCTGTGGAGAAGAGGAACCGACCAATGCAGACTAAGTTAACCAGAGAACACTTTCTCCCTGCAGATCTCTAGAGTTGAACCTCTGAAGAAGTTTAAAATGTTGGTCTTGGACCTATACAAAGGATGATTGGATCCCAACGACCACCTCACATCATTCGATTCATCTATCTGTCTGTTGAAGATTTCAGATGCCCTCAAGTGCAATCTATCCTTCATGACGCTAAGATCAACTGATTTAAGGTGGTTTGACGAATTGCCCGTAGGGGTAATCACCTGTTTCGTAGAGTTCAGGAAGCTTTTCTATCTCAGATCGCCTGTGCTCTGAGGCCCAAGAAGAACGCTAGATCCCTGTGATAGCTGAACCAGTAGGAAAATGAGAGCCTGCGATCTTTTATTGTGCGTTTCCAAAACGAGGTGCTAGATGTTAAGGACTTAAAACTTGACATTGCTTGGGTTGTGTTAACACAAGGAGTAAGGAATGTGAGGTTCCAAATAAACCTCGAACTTGTAGAACCACAAGCTAGAACAAGTTATTTAAGAGCGTTTCCAAAGCGAGGGCCTCCCTAATGGTCGACAGCTCTGACCATAAGCAGGTGACCCCCCCTGCACTAGCAAGCTTCTCGCCTCAGAAAGCCACGAGCTCCTCACGCAACCCCAAATTTCTCTCTCCACTTGCTCGAACATCCAGAGGACCTCAACAACCCTTCCCCCGCCTCCTCCTTGGGTGTACCCCATGAAGCAGGAGAAGCGTTAACGAGGCCATCGATTATGGAGTCCAAGGACACACGACACCCTTTGATTGCCTCCTCATCCCTAGCAGCACCAACGTGAGCCTGATGGCTATCGCCCTAAGCTCCAACACCCAGATTTTTGGTATACCGCTCAGTACCTTGTTATGACGCACTGAGCCCCGCCATGTCTCCTCTCGCGATAACATGTTTCACGCTCTCCACCTTGACCGTAACTTTGTCTACCACCACTTCATCATCTTTTGGGTCTGCGTCAATATCACATAATGTATCGACAGTCAAGAACTTAGTTGCTGAAAAGAAATGAACAAAAATGTTAATCAAACTACGTACTAAGGATCTGCCCCTACTTAGACATAGAATAAGAAAAGAGATCACCACGTTCTTTTTCTGGTCATCCATCTTCATAGAAGAAGTTTCTCCAAGCCTGGGGAAGCCATGTCTCAACCTCGACTACCATCTCCTCAACAATTCTCTGGGGGATCACAAACCCCACAATAATTTGGGCAGATAGTCTCACTCCTGTAAGTGAAACAGTCATCCTAGGTGAACACCCGCAGAAGAGTCGTCCGAACAGTCTCTCACTTGACCCGCAAAGAAACTGGAAGAGACTGGCCTAGTCTCACAATCGGTGGCTCTGTGCTTAGATACAACCTTCTTCTTACTCAATTCTTCAACAGATGCCTCACCCAAAAGATTGTGCTTCACATCCAGCTTGCAGGCCTGCACTTGCTTGTCACTCATTGCCTCGAGGAGCACGTTCTTGTCAGAAGGTGCAACTCCTTCGTCAGGCATCACAGAAAACATGTAGAGAGAAAGACACGGGACAAAAGAATCTAAAGAAACTGAAGCGGTGCAGACTTACCTTACCCCAAAACACATTTATAATGACCTTGGTACGAAAATTTAGGGAAATCCATTATTGCACAATAATAATATTTATTTATTTATTCATACGCGACAAAAAAAATCTCTTGTCCTCATGTACTAGACAGCTTCCGATGAGGAAGAAAATCATAGAACTAAAAATGTACAAATAAAACTATGTTTGCATGAATCTCAAAACAGATTGACGACCTAGGAAGGAAATACGACCGACCGAACGTAGCAATAGACAATTGATTCAGATGAGCAGGGACAGAAAATATATTACCCAAGGAATTGACAAAAAAATAACAAAAGGAAGTCCATGAGGGACGGTTATCAGCCTTCAGAACAATTGATGGGGGAGCACTCCTTCAGACCATAAATTGATCTAACTAAAATCTGCTAAACGATCAGTGACCATTATCGATCAAATATGTATCGATTTTTATTAGATGACATAACCTTGTAAATTACCAAAAACCCCTTTGAAAAGTTAATCATTAGGGGACTAATATGCACTTTTATATTATTTAAACCTAGGCCTATAAGTAGGGGTTGATATTATGATTAAAAGAGACCATTTAATCGTCTACTACCGCTCCTTTACACACACACACACACACACTCTCTCTTGAATGCTTGCTAATAGAACATTTCATTTTTTGGGCATGTTTCCTAGACAATCTCAGATTCAACAGTTACGGAATTTGTTTGAAGTCCAAAACATTTTTCTTTTCTTTTTTTTATTGTGAAATCTTATCATCTAAAGGGAAGAATTTTTGCGTTATAAATGTAAATATTAAACTTTGGGTGTCAGGGGTGCAGCATGTAAATATAAAAGAATTGCGTGGTACGCGCGTAAATTTCCCATTCTCTAAACACAAATGTTCATGTTTTCTCTTTTAGGAAAAGAGCGAGAGAGGATCAAAAGTCTCCGCCCTCCATCATGCCAAAATTTGTCGGCATGGAATTATAAATTTAAATTTTTATTTTACAAAAGAAAAAAAATTAAGAAATTAATATTATTATCGTAAATTATATTAACATTAAATTTTTTAATTAAATAATAATTTATTTAACCTTATATAATTGAAAAATATGTTCTAATTTTTTCTTTTAAATTTAAAGTTTTCTTAAATTTTTTATAAACTTTATTTATTTTTTAATTTAAACAATGTCATGAGTTGCATAAAAGCAATTATTTTAACAAATATAAATTAAAAAAATTTAATTTAAATTAATTTTTATTAAAATTTCATTTTTATTTTTTATTTTCAAATTCGTTTTTAATCATGTTTCATTTTAGCAAAATACCAAACGAGGTTGTTGCGTCAGCATTGGACGTAATTTTAAATTCTGAGATTAATATAATGTGTAAATAAAATAAAATGGAACCTAGATTAATATATTTAATATAATTTTGATCTAGGAACGAGTAACGTGGCAAATATTATCACCGTGGAGGCTTCTTGACCTTCTATAATTTTATTACAGTTTTTCTTTTCTAAAAAAGAAAAAAATTTCATATTTAGAAATTTAACCTGACCAAAAAAAAAACATTATTTATATCTAATTTAATAGTTTTTATTCCATTTTCTTAATTAATATTTTTAAATGATTATAGATCTTTATAGTCTTGTTGCCATTTAAATTTTTTTTTAAAATACTACTCATCAAAAATCATTATCCGTGCCAAAACGAGCCAAATATGAAAGAAAAAAATCATTATTCGTGTTCGGCTTGTAACTTAGAGAACGAGTCAAATACAAGCTTCTTAACGAGCCGATCACTAGCTATTCGAGAATAACGAACCTTTTTTACAGCCCTATATGTAAATAACCTTATTTTTATTTATTTATTTATATATGTTATGCCAAATATTTTAATTTAGTTTGATTTTATTCATAGATGAAAATTGAATAATTTTATATCATTTAAGTATAAGAAGGTGCATAATGTATATACATAAGACTCAAAAATTATAATTTACATATTTACTAAATAAAAAATAATAATAAATAATTGCAAATCCTACGTGGCATTTGCTCACTCTGAACATAACCTGGTTTCATTTCATGTACCCTGGCCTGTTGGTTGGCATCCACGATATAAGACCCCACAAGTTAAGGTTCAAATCCCCTTTGACACATTTGGCCTTAAGAAGGTGGTACTCGAATTATAAAGGTAGCTGAAGGCTCGTATAATCGACCATTCCTTCTAATATATATATATATATATATATATATTGAGAGCAACATATCTATATAAATGTCTTATAAATATAATAAAAATATCACAATCAACTTTTTTTAGCTTATCCTTTTCCTAATCGTGTAGGATATCCGGAAACTTTTCTCAAGTCTAATGATATGAATTTTTGGCACGCCTGATGAATTTTATTATTAAAAAAAAATTAATTGCTCATATCAACTAAAATTGAATCATGTTTGGTTATTAATTTTAATTAATTTATAATTTATTTTATGATGATAGAAAATATTAATTATTTTAATTAAAAATTTTTTACATTTATTTTTATAAAAATTACAAGAAATTAAAGTTATTCCAGTCAAATTATAATCAACATAGTCTTAACTCAAAATTTCTCCATTTAACCGCCGACCGGTTGGGATGATTCCTAACAACTCCGGCCAACTTAAATAAAGATGAAGTGGACACCATATGAAGTCTGCCTGCGTTAGGTCCACCGCTCATCAGAAACTTTTTTTAATTTCCATAAATGTTTTTAATATGAAGGTAAATGCTTGAAATATTCAAAATACTATTTTTTAAATCCTAAAAAATAATTATTTAATCTTGTTTTCTTCTAATATTTTTTTTATATAAAAAAATATGACCGCATGAATCTCAAAGAAATTCAACAGTTATCACTTCAAAACATAAAAAAATTACGAAAAAAAATATTACATCTGGACTCCGCACGTAGAGCTACGTGCATAGTCCAATGAAATTACGCCGTAGAGGTGATCGACCCGGTAACACAACTGAATATCCCCTTCGTGATATTCATGTGTTATTATTTATTATTCATGTGTTATTGTGTGTTATTCAAGTATTATTGATGTGTTATTACTTTATTATAATACCAGGAATATTCAAAGAACAAAATAAAACCTGAATAACGTACAATTACATCTGAATAACACATAATAACACATGAATAATACGAGAAAAATATTCTCTTGTGTTATGAGATCGATCATCTTCACGATGTAATTTTATTGAACTCCGCACGTGATGTAATATTTTTTCAAAAATTAGATCAGTCATTTGTATGTAATATAAAATTAAGATTAGATGATTGTTAAAACAAAAAAGGGCGATTTTTATTCTAATTACTTTAAAGAAATTAAATAAAAAAAAAAGAGTAGAATTAATCTCCATCATCTAAAATAAAATGTACGATCCAAACAAAATAATCCCTGGTGGAGACAAGTGATGCGCGCAGCGCCGACCCCACCCCCCACCCATAAGTATATCCGCCATAACTTTAGGCCTGCTGACGTGGACCTCCTCTAGTTCGCCTGCCAAACGGCCACCCACGCGGCCACGCGCGACCTTAATGGGTCCCACTGCATTTCGTGTCGGCGTGACTTCTTCCCTCCGGAACTCCCGAATGGCGAATGGGATCCGACGGTCGGGATTGGCTGGCAGTGGTTGGTCGGTGGGGATATAATAATAGTGCCTGGCCGAGAAGCGCGGCGTGGAAAGCTATATTTTGTGTTCTAATCAACTTATTATCTTAATTTCGTAAAGAGCTGATAAGAATAAAATAGCGTACTTGTTGGGACCACCTGACACCTTTTAATAACCGATCAGAACGCTCCGTCGGTTTTCTTGAAGCCGTTCGGGCCGGCCAGAATGTCTTTCGGGTTCGGTAAATGGTTCCTGAGGAGCAGGGGAACGGACCGTGCTTCGGATGAAAGCGACGTGAGATACAGTTGGTTTTGCTTTACGATTGGTGCAGTTTCAGTGTTAAAAGGCAAAATTATTCTATCAGGACTTCTAAAGAATCATTCGGACTCCAATGACAATGGCAGAATAAATATAAAATTCGTCCGGTAACACAAGAGAATATTCCTCTCATATTATTCGGGTGTTATTGTGTGTTATTTAAATGTTGTTGATGTGTTATTGTGTTCTTATAACATTAGAAATATTTTCATAACACATGAATAACATACAATAACACCTGAATAACATTGAATAACACGAAGGAATATTTTTTTTTTTCTGGAAAAATTAGGTTATATGAGAAAAAAAGAAATAACATCTGTTTTATAAATATATATTATTTTTTAATATTTATTATTTGTCATATATATTTTTTAGTTTCAATTTTATATTATTGAAACATAATAAAATATGACAATCGAAATTATTTTATTTTGATGAAAACTTAGTTTAAGGTTTTCTAATGTATATTTTTTTGGGGATTTATATTTGAATAAAGGGGGGAGGAAACTGTGTCGGTGCAAGTTTAAGATAATAAATTGGAAGATTTACATGCATACCCTTTGATTCTTATGTATTTACATATCTAATACCTGAATTTCAATTTTAACATATATTCTATTTTACTTGTGCATAAAAAAAGTGTATTTAAATTTTTATAAGTTGAAATAATAGTATTTATGGTATGAATGTAAGAGAATAAAGTGTAGGTATTAGTTATGTAAATACATAGGGATTGAATGGTATATGTGTAAATGGCCCTAATTAATTCTATAAAAAAATAAGAAATATTGATGGGTGATGGGAATTGTTCGTTTGGACTCGAATAGGATAATATTTGGGTCCAACATCAGTGTCAATCAAATGCTTCAACTACATTATACGAGTAATTGCACGCTACCATAGGGATTTTTTCCATTAATGGGATGCCTTAAATTTGAAAATGATCTATATCCATAAATATATTTGTATATCATTTAAATGACATTAAATATATATATATATATATATATATATATATTTAAATTGATTTTATTTGGTTGGATAAATTCGATAGTTCAAATATTATTTTCATTATTGTTTAAAATATTTGATTTTAAAAAAATAAATTATTGGCGATGTCAGTCATTAAATTCAATTGATTTGCATGAATATCAATGCATATTTGATTAAAATTTTTTCAAAATTAAATTCAATATAATTCAAACTTCAATTTCAATAACTTTATAGCCAAATCAAACATTTCGACAATACAAATCCAATGATACTAAAATCGACTCGAACCAAGCCCAAATGAGCTTGGATCAAGCACATTAATTATGATTTGAAGCTTAGAAACATTTATTAAAATATTGAATAATTTTTCAAATTTAACATGTTTATAGTTAAATCAAGTGTTTTAAGGAGATGAACTTAACGTGCTTAAGATCACTCAATTTTTTATCACTCAATTTTTGAGGTTATCAAGACACTTAAATCTCACAAAGATAATCTATAATTAAGAGAAATTACCCAAATTATCAGATTGAGACTTCACGATTTTCTCTAAATTTTCTTTAAAACCCCACGTTATCGACGCAACAAAACTCCACTTTTCGCATTTGAGGCTTAGTACCCGACAATGACAATGTCAAAACAGATTCATGTGGCTGGTACAACTTAGCTTGCAGATAAAAAATTATTATTGTTGTCAATGTCATCGTTACTAAAAAACACCACAAAAAATCCTATAAATATGATCTCATTTTAAACATGTGGGAAAGAGAAAGGTGAGAGCCGAATAAAGCTCAAAGTCATACATCACTACTGAACATCATTGTTGTAGCTCTTGCTCCGATCTTATTACTAAATTGTTTTTGCCTGATTATTATAACATGTCCCACTTCAATGTTTATCAACTCTTGACATTTAGACAATGTGTTGTAGCTAAACAAATTAGTGACAATGCGTATGTTATAACATTACTGTCAGACTACCATTTCAGCCACATTCAATGTGCTCGACGTCCATGATCAATGAAGTTTGAACCAAATTGGTAGCAATTCCGGAACTTTCTCAAGTAAGGGAGGACTAATATGGTATTGTATTTGATGGCTTTTATTTTAATTATTTATTTTCTTTTTGGTTGTTTTCTTTTATGTTCCAGCCATCCTCAATAAAAAGAGACCTAGGGCTTATGAGAGAGGTGAATGGTGTTGAGAAGCGTTCAGTTGCAACCCAAGACATTTTATTTCTCTCCATCCGATTTTAGTAGAATCTCACTCCTTATGACGTGGGTGAATCGATTTAATGCCGAATCATGTAAATCTTTTGTGTTTGATTAATATATGAACAATTCAGCTTCAACAAGAATCCATAATATTTTACCCCTACCTTCCGTTATTATTTTTCTGGTACGCCCAAATTTCTTCAAACAATTTATATATATTTTTTTCTATCCTTTAAAACAGAACGGTATGTTGAAATATCAAAAAATTATTGCATAAGGTGTCCAATTAAAATGGGCCACATCATTATGTGGATTCCACTAAAATAAACCAGTTGATTGTTTTTTAAAAGTGCGGGACTCATCCTAACACATGACCAAAAACCTTCTTTTTATATAGGATGAGTTCTTTCTAGCCTCTATGTTTCTTTCACAAGTTGAGTCGGCCGCAAATGTATTTCTTACACGAGATCTCCACGGCTTTGGCCCTACCATCCCAGCATTCCCCTATTCCGAAAATAAAAATATCTAAAATACTTTGAATAAGCGGCGTTGCTTTTACTAAAATAATCATTTTATTTTATCAATTTTAATTTTATAACGATGTTTATTAGGACCTTAAAACGTTCAAACAAATCCTTAGTGTGTTGGGCTTGGCCCAACCTTTCAATAATAATAATAATAAATAATAATAATAATAATAATTAAAATGTTTAAAGCTTCTTCTTCATCAAAACAATATACAAAACAAATAATTAAAACTATAATTTTCATTAACATAATAATAATTATATTTTTATCCAATCATAAGATATTAAGATGAATTGGGCATATAGATCACAATTATCATGTCATAAAAAATCAACACATCATCCTCCTCTTTCAGCTAAATTGTTTTGTATGCATATGCTTGAAGTGGAGTCAACTTAGATGTAATTAGACGTTTTAAAATATATATATATATATTGTGTGAGCTGTGAGTCACGTGCTTAAGCTTTTGGATCACGTGGTTGATGCTACTTATCATCTATTGGTTATCTTTGAATTATTGCATATATCCTTAGCATGATTTACATGTTGGATGAATCCTATTTATTTATTAATGTCGGCATAGCTTGAGATTTCTTCCATTTACAATGATAGATGATATTTCAAAGTTAATATCTTAGTTCAATTATTTTGGGTTGAGCTACTATGATAGGTTACGAACAAGTTTGTTCGAAAACTTGGAGGCAATTTTGCGATTACGTAAAGTAATATTATATGGGTGAGTACTGTAGGCGGGTTCACGAAATTGGCATCTTTATAAAGTATATTAGATGAAAACTCGAAACAAATAGAGTAAGCAATATCATGAACATTTTGGTTGAGCTCAATAACTTGGTGTTTTGGTTCGAGTTAGAAGTACGTTTTCAGGAGACTTGTCAAAGGTATGCTTAAGGTTTTGACAACATCATAGTATCTTAATTTAAATTTATAGTTAGTCAGAGGTTGTTCACAGTTAATAATTTATTCAACTAATAGCATGTTGTTAATATATTAACCGAATATAAGAGAATATGGGTGCCCGTTCCCTTAACTTTATATGAATAGGGGAATAAAATCAGTAAAAGAATTTGATACTTAGCAAAATAATTTTTAAATAAGTATTTTTGAGTATCTTATAAAAAAATCGAGGGAGTAGGTTTGGGGGTTTCTATTGACTTCAACAATGATAACTACTTCCCCTAAGTCTCTTAGCATGGGTATGCACATTAGATACATTCAAAATAATTACACTCCATGCATAAGATTTGTTTAAATAGACAAATAAATTTGCTTAAAAGACATTAACAAGATAAAGTTGGAGTTCGAGAAGGAATGTAAATAAAAAAAAATGTATTAGAGAAACTATCTTATATCAAGCAGTCATATTTTAAGAATTTCTAATGAGTCGTAATAGTCGTGGTAAAAGAGAAAGTTGCCAAAATGACACAAAGAATCAGTAGTTTAATTGTGGGAAATTCTTTTTTAGAAAGGTGCTTGGTAGGTTAAGATTGAGTAAGCTGGATGAAAATTTGATTTACATTAAGGAATATGTTTGTTGCCTTAAAATAACCAACTAATAAGAGGATCAAACGCAGTTAAATGTAAAGATCTTTTGATTACTTATGTAACAAAAAATCTGTTAAATCAGACTTAACAACTAATGAAGTCTGTTCATAATTTAGTTTTGAATCAGCCAACTCATACCCACTAACCCCTAGGGTTGTTCGGAGATCAATTCAAATCAGAATCGCTCAATAGCCTGATTGCTGCCAATTCATAACCAGCTTAACAAAGGCTAAGGAGGTGGTCTTGTCTGTTTTTCCTAAATCCACAACAACTCATAACATATCAAAACAACATATGAATTAGCTAATGACAAGAGAAAAAAAAATTGCCTAATGAATAGCTTGGATCTTATTTACAACTATTAGGCACATGCTAATTCGACGCAAGCTTTTGACTAATTCGTCCAGAGAAGAGGCTATGAATTTGCATAACAATCAATTCGGGCACCTCACCCTCATGAAGCTCAACATCTTGCCGGCTCTTCGACATGTATCATCGCTTCATTACAGAGGGTATTACAGGATCAATTAAGTCATGTAAAATGTTACATCTCAACAAACATTATTAGAAAAGTCTCTATGGTAGATGTTTTCTTGTAACTTTGGGAGACATTTTTTACGACCCCATTAGCTGATTTCCGTTAATCAAATCCTCGAACTTTATTTCCATTCGTTTATCATTAAAGTCATTTTGAGTTTGCTTAGGGCTCTGTTCGTATGTTTCAACTTACAAATCATTATCTCAAATTATAAATATTTAACTTTATTGCATACTAGAAATTATATTAATAGTTAAATATTGATTATTTTGACTATAACTGATGGTCCACACTTATAATCAAATAAATAAATAAAATAGTTTGGCATAGAATTAATTTTTATTTCAAGGCCATTAAACATATGACTCAAAAGTAAGGCTGTCAATTTGGTTTGTTGTTTCGCTAACAGCTCCTTCGTTAAGCCTAACGAGCCGATTACGAACAATTTTTTAAGCTCGAAATGTAAACAATCGAACAAAAGTTTGCTTGTGCGTGTTCTGCTTGAATTGGCTCGAATATATATATACATATATATATAATAAATAAATATTCATATAAATATTATAAATTATAATTAATTTATTTAAAATAAATTATTATATTTAAAAAAATTAAATCATATATATATATATATATATATATATATATATATATATATATATATATATATATATATATATATATATATATATATATATATATAT
>NEWO01000005.1:4176398-4187600 GCA_003013225.1 Phalaenopsis aphrodite
TATATATATATATATATATATATATATATATATATATATATATATATATATATATATATATATATATATATATATATATATATATATAACAACTTAACTTCAGTTTTTACATTCATACCACCTTACGTATGGATGAAAAAGGTGCATTTACCTTTTTAAAGATTCAAATGGTGATATTTTTGATGTGATTTGAGAGATTTGGATGATATAAATGTAAAATATAAAATTAAGGTGGATGTATAAATACATAGGAATCGGGTGGTATTTATGTAAATTTCCCATAACATTTATTGCAATTATAATTCGGTTCCCCATCCATGTCTGATTTAATTTATTGACTTTGTACATATTATTTTGATCTTAACAGACTTTATGGAATTAAATACATATTAATTTTTAAATTAAAATTCAAGATTGTCCCTGACTTCAATAATTTTGTACATACCACTCAATTTTGATGTATTTATATATCTAACCCATACATGTTACATTTTACATTTATATCATCAGAATCTTTCATATCACATCAAAAATATCACTGTCTAAATGTTCAAGAATTAAAACACATTTTCATGCATAGATAGCGTATAATATATGTAAAAATTGATGTATAGGTGCTAGACATGTAAATAGATAGGAATTAGGTGGTATGTATGTAAATCTTCTTAAAAAAAATAAAGCAAAATCTATTTTTTCAAAGGGATTAAGGGTCCCTTTGGTTTAGGTTTTTCAAAGGGATTAAGTTTTCAAAATGTCGTTGTATCGTTTGGTTCGCGTGTTTCACCGCTTATCCGAAACCTCGTTTGAATTTATACACTAAACTCAGGCCGCATTTTAGGATAAACAACTTACCCTGAAATGCACAAGCTGCCCCAAAGACAGCCTAAAATTAATGATGTTATTTATCCCTCTGCCATTGAATCCAACCGGCCTCGCTTCTTCCTTATTTGATTAGTCAATAATAGGGGAACACGCCATTTCAAACATCATATCTCAATTTATATGATCATGAACTAATTGGATCATATTGATGGTGACAAATGGCACATGATTAAATGACTATTTCGCATAAACGTCCATTAGATACAATGTATTTGATGAATTTAAAATAAAAGATTTTGATTGCGTTTTGAAAACTTTGCATTAAGGTCATATTTGGTAGCTCTTTTTTCACACGTTGACGTTTTAGTGGTATTTACATACTTACCACCGGATATTTACGTATTTACAAATTGATTATATGAACTCGACCTTTTCTATTTACACCAATCAAATGTCTAAGGGTCAGTTTGAGACAGCTTATTTGGTGCAGTGACATTTTGAAAACACACTTGGACTGTTTGGGTAAACTACGTTTTGAAAACGCTGAAAACAGCGCTTTCACACCGCACATATCTAAGTGCAGTGACAACTTTCAGATAGCGGTCAAAATTTTCTAAAAAAATTAAAATTTCTAATAGCCACCACACATAGCTTAGCAACAGTTTATTTTTAATCAACTTATCATCAAATTATTCAATAAGCTGCAACTGCCTCAAACATACCCTAAATCTTTCATATGACATAAAAAAATGACATTATTTTAATTTTAACAAGTGAAATATATATTTTCATGCATATATAGGATGATATCTATGTAAAAAATTGAAGTTTAGGCGTTAGATATGTAAATACATAGAAATTGAATAGTATACATGTAAATCTTCAGAATTGTTAGTATGAATTCATATTATTCATAATTAAAAGGAAAAAAAAATTTCCAAAAGATGGGTTGGACCCCCATTGTCTAAAGTTGTGGGAGAAAGGCTGAAACTATTTTATAATTCAAAATTAAAGCTTAGTTCTTAAAATATATGATAGTTGGATTTTACTAGAAGATAGAATTTTAGCCTTCTTTTTAGTTATTTATTTATTTATTTTTTGTGGAGGATGTGGGATCATAGTTATAGGGGTGTAAGCGGGCCGAACATAAACGATCTGAGCTCATGTTCGCGTTCGACTCGTTTGGATCGTGTTCTAATTTGTTCGTGAAATTTATGTTCATGTTTTGTACGATTTGTTTGAATTTGACTCGAATTGTTTGAATTGAGCTCGATATCGACTGAAAATTATGTTTCGTTCCATTAAGCTCGAAATGGTTTGAATTGTTTGCATTAAGCTCATTTGGTTCGAATTAGGTTTACAATTAAACAATCTAAAGTGAAACTTATCATATGAAATCTATTTGGGGTTACAATTTCTTTTGAGATTTCTAGCTCTGAACTCAAGTATAATAGTGTTCAAATTATTCTATTCGTGAATATTGTGTTTGGAGGTACTCCGATCCAATCTTGTTCAGATGTATATTCTCGACACATCACATAAGGATTACTCATATATAAACCTTCCGCTTGTTTCTTTTCATTTATTTATCATATATCATTCTTTCGAGTCTTCAAAAAAATCAAGAAAAATAATAAGAATGGACAAGAAGGTATTATCCAAAAAGGCAAACAAAGAGAGCATGAAGAACAAAAAATTAAGACATTTTTTCTTGATCTTCTTAGCAACAACATAAATATATAGAATACAAGGAATCCACTCTGAATCCACTCTGTTAAGTACATCTTATATTAATATTTTTATATACATTCATGATGAGGAGACAATTAAATAGTCTAATATATTAAAATTTAACTCTAAAAAAAACCACTAGTCATAATTTCCATAGAAGTCATGGATATATAACAAAAGTTTACATGTAATTGGAGAAAAAGGTTGAGAGGTTATTTTAGCCAAGTTATCTCTATCATTTCATTCAAATAGAGCATATTTAGGGATAGACTAAAAGAGATGTTTATGGAGGGCAAAAAATGCAGAGTCATAGTCATATATTAAGAATAACAAGAGTGAGTTACAACAACTAAATTTAAAGATTGCCTTGTGATTGTAGAGTCAGACCTACACATAAAGCTTTTGGACAAAATCATGTTGGATCTAGGACAAGCACCCTCTTTTATTACAAAAAAAACATTAGAGAGCTTACGATGAATTATGTCAAGGTATCATAGAGACCACTAAACATATTCAAACTACACATTAGGTAATAATAATTATTAAAATAATTAAGGAAATGATTTTTATTCAAGAAACATTAGTAGAATAGCATAACCATATTCATGAATAGCTTATGCATGCAAGAAATGAATTTAATGAAGTAAGAGTTTTACACAAAGTAGTATAATCTAAGTAAATCATGCCATGCTCATTATAAAGAGATTTATTAAATATAATTAATAATAAATAAATAATAAATTTTAAAATATAAAGCATAAATTTGTAGATGATTTATTTAATTGATTAGGTAGGTCTTATCTATGATTATTTAAAAAGAATTAAATCAATAAAATGGAATATAGTTGCTTTTAGATGGCATACACCAAAAAAGCCAAAGTATTATAAAAACAACATGACTAGATAAAAATTAACTGAGATTATCTCCAAGAGCTTGTTAACTAGTGTTGCAATATGAATATTATATATTATATTATTCACCAAATTATTCTTTATAATTAAATATTAAATATATAAAGTTTAACCATGAAAGAGATATTAAGAATCTAATTTCATTTACATACTGAGTACACTTTTAGCAGTCATATTAATTTTATATTAGTGTAGGTTACACCACTGTCATCATCGTCATGTAAGAACTCAATCATATATGTGTATGTGTATATTTGAAGTTTAGGTGTTAGGTTTGTGTATAAGTATATGTGTATGTGCATGTAAATCCATCAAAACAATCACAAGTCTTTAGGATGAATTATGTATAGATGTCAATTTGAATTACTTATATACATAATTATACATGAAATGACCTAAGCACGACCGATGATTTAAATATACTAATCTTTAAATTTACATTAGATTGCTGATGAACATTCAATATTTGAAATCATGAAGGTATAGTAAACTATGTCTAGTAAGAAAAAAAATTTGACGGTAATCTCTAGAATGGTGTAAAAGAATGTGCAAGTAGCATTATAAATGTCTATTTATCTTTCAAAGGATAAGTTTCAATGCTCTAGTGCGAAACATAAAAACCAAGCATTTTTAACTCCTGATGAAGTTAAGTTGGATATGTATTGTAAGGGATTTTAACCCAATTTTTGGTATTGGATCACCCATGGTGAGTATGAACTAGTTGTTTAGTGCGATCATGTTGACGCTTAATCAAGTTCTGCCCTTTCAACATAATACGATCCTAGCACATATGAAAATTTGATTTTTAATGTTAGTAGAGCTCATTTTGTTGATAGTGTTCCTGAGCATGATCATGAAATAAATAGTGAAGCACAAGAATTCTATAATTTGTTCAATATTGCACTACAACCTTTGTAGAAAAGTTGCACCATACATTTAGAGGTATTAGTAACACTAAGAATGTTGAGCGTTAAATTTGATTGCAATATGCCTAGAGAATGCTTTAATCAAATTACAATATTAATAAATGAGACATACTCTATTGAGATACTCTACTGAGAGTGGTTCCATAGGACATTTACATAATAAAAAAGTTAGTATCGAAGTTATGGTTACAATACAAGAAGAAAACATTACTATGTTAATAGTTGCATGATATATTATAAGACAAACACAATGAAGACAAAAGACATATTTTGTGGCTTAGAGAGATTCAAACAAAGGGGCAAAAGAAGTCAAATTTAGATTAAAAGAATCATAAAACATTGCTTCTATTTGTCTATGCGCATAGCTCAGCACAAGACATAACACACTACCATATATATCGATAATAACTCTTTAAGTCATTTTTTAAGTGGGAAAGTCTAGAAACACTTGAAACATACTTATCCTAACTTTGCAGCTAAACCACATAATGTTAGCATTGGTTTATGTGCTTAAGGGTTCAAATATGCTAGATATAAATTTTGCAGGAGAATTATTTCTTACTAATATTCTGAGTAAGGACAACCAATATATTAAACTATTGGTTAGATATCTTCTCATTTTGAATTACTTGTATTTCATATATCAAGAGAAGTTTCAAGGAGGCATCTTCACACGAGTTTATTGAAAAAGAGCTTCGAAAAGTCATGTTGTATGTTCTTCTAAATTGCGATGAAGTTAAACTATTTATATAATAAGATTTTTAGTTAATAGAAACAGTTTGAGTTATTATTCAGAATATTATATTAACTTGATGATACAAATAACAACAAAACTAGCAAGTTATTTAGTAATAATTTAAATGTAGATGATGACTTTAACTTTATTATAAGCAAAAAGAAAGAAGAAAAATTTTATGGTTGAATTTATATATATATATATATATATATATATATATATATTGAAGTTACTCTTAACTTTATTGGTAAGGAATATAAGATACATGCTCAAAGCAAAACTAATTATAATTTGAAACTTGTTATAAGTTCATTATCAAAGCAACATAGCTACAAATCATGACATATTAGATCATGTTTGGGGGCCTAATCATAATGTCACTGTGTGACAAATATTTGATAGAATGATTATATACTTCGCATGAATTTCTACTATGAAGGGACGAAAAATTATAATTGTCGTGTTTTTGTTATATGGAACACTCACTTAGATATTGAGATCAACTATTATGTCATTCTTTAAGAAGTAGTGTAGTCGCAATATCCCGATTATGTTGAGTATAATGTATATTTTTTCAACTGTGAGTGATTAGATCATATTTCAAATCGAGAAACACAATTAATAAACTCATATGATATCACCAAATTTAAAATGAACCAAGATATGCAAAATTTGATATATTTATTATAACACTTAAAACCAGTTAAGTTTATTATCTTTGATACTCTAGTAGAACACAAGGTAAAATTGATTGGGTTGTCATTATAATGAATAAGCCTAGAAGAACTATTGATATACAAATTATTATTAAACTCATTAATAAAGAGGAAGATATGTCAAATTTTTGTTTTTAACTCAGTTTTATTGAAGAAAGGTTTATCCTCAAGGATATCACAAAGACTCAAAATATGTATACTTTTGATGATGATATGATTGAAGAAATTTTAAGTTCGTCGACTAACTTATTTAATGAAATAGACTGAGAGTGTTATGACTGATTAGATTTTAATTTTTTTATCATTTTATCTCTTGTAGTATTAGCTTTCTACTTTTTAAACAATTTGATCTGCATGCTCTTGCTTTTACTTTTGGTGTGTTTTTACTCAAGGGGTGTCGTACTTAAACTTGGTTACAACATTTTACTTGTTTTCATTTTGCACATTATTTTGTTTTTGTTTTTTTGTTTTACTTTTGGTACTTATATTATACTTTTTATGCTTACTTTTGCTACTTTGCACTAATTTTCTTTATAGATGGTTTCGGATGGGAGCAGAGAGCTACCAACTCATCACCTCAATGTCAGAGCCCTTGTTATTACAAGTGAACAAAGAAGTAAGTTTCTCGCTCTGCCTTACACAGCTCAAGTGTTGTGTTGATCAACAACAACACCACCGCTCTATTAGTGCCTCAAGGTTTTGCAGGTTACGTAATAGCTCCTATCAGACTTGTTGCTTCTTTCCGACCACCTAGTCCTATTGCTGCAGCCTCTCCCACACCTTCGGTCCCGAGCACTCGGCCACCACTGCCCTACTCATATGGATTGGGCCCTTCTGCACCCACCATTTTGGGGCAGGACATTTCCGAATGGATATATATTGAGTAAGAGGAAGACTCATAAGTTACCTTTTTTATATTTGAATAAGTTGAATAACCTTTATGTAACTTTGTTTAACTAATATTTTTATTTCAAGTTCTATACCTCCAAACAGTTTGTCACATGTATCGCTTAGATCATTAGAAGTAGAAATAATACTCTTTATCTCTATTCGAAGAAGATCTTGATCGCGATTCGAGACATGTGATTTAAAGCGTTTGAAGTAAAATTAGGTAATTTAAATTAGAATTATAATTTCAAGTTATTTTTGTTATACTAATAAATATTGTATAATTTTTATCTTGTAGAGAAGCTTTCACCGACTGTCAGAGCATTGCCAACAGATCTGACATATTTTGAGATTTGTGCCAGGCATCGGTTGTGTGATAAGTTTATAATGGCCCACAAGAAGGGGAAACATCCAATTTGGGTTGGGAGGATATTTGGGCAAAGCTGACCAGATCTCGAGTATCTTCCAATTATCAGAGAGAGGGATAGGTTCTAACAGAACCAAAGTACTGAGGGAGCCATGGACGCCGCACTCTAGTTTGAAGGACCAATATCGCACACAAAGCACTGCTAAAAGATGGTAGGACTCAGTCAATACTTGACAATTCATTGATGCAATTATTCACTATTTACTATTTTTTATTGTCCATGGGTTTAGGATCTTGACCGACCTCCCATCACGACGAAGTTGCATGTCTAGATAGTTTATCACCTGGGGTCGCAATAGTGGGTCTTCAACCTCTCTTGGCATGTTAATGTAAGTAATAAATTTTAATTTTAAGTAATTTTATTACATTATTTATGCAAAATATTAATTAATCATTAATTTTAATTATATAGAAGACTGCGAGCACATACATGACATGTAGAGCCAGAGAAAAAGCCAAAGCCTAACAACTGCTGATAGTTGTGACAATCAATCTACCCCTGAGAAGTCTGACTACGAGAAATGGTGGAAGTTTGCAGGGAAGAAGAAGGGGAGGGTATATAGCTTGAGCGCAAATGATCAGACTCAAAAGCCAATACAAATTATTTGTGTCGATTATTGTCGATGCTAATTTCCTTTGTGACGCTTATTATTCCTTGGAGTAAGCATTTGATGCAAATCCAACTGTAATAAGGATTAGCATCGAAGAAATTATTCGCCATTAATGTTTGTTTTTCTTATACTGCACCCTTATTGACTTATAACTTCTTAAAACGAATATGAGGGTGTTTTTGTCTTTTAATTGTGATTTGTCTAGTAAGTAGGGAGGATGCCATTTCCTCCTAAGTATTAAATACTATATTCTTTGACATGCTTGGATATGGCCATTGTTGTGGATGTGGATATTGTTGTGTTAAGATGCATGGATCAATGGTTTATTTAGTGGCATGTAATGTTTGAGCATGTGCAATTAGATAAAGGCATTGAGAGTCAATAGAGAGAGAGAGAGAGAGAGAGAGAGAGAGAGAGTTACCAACATAGCGCTAATATGGAACTAATACATAAGCCTTTAGCTAGCAAGTTGAGGTGTAATCCTTGAGATGATGACAAAAAAAAGGTTCATGGTGAAGGAAACCATTTATGAGACTTATCAACTAAAGAACCAATGACAAATATTAAATGTAGAGTTTTTGTTGGATGGGCAAAAGGACTAAACAATTGAGCAATTTTATTAGGTCATTGGTGTTGAAGCCATGAATAATGTAGAAAGTTAGCGAGAGCAAAGTTTATCAACTAAGAAATGAGTAACTATAAAAATAACCTCAATGCATGGATTTTAATTAGGACAGTATTTTATGAGAGCCGAGCCATCTACATGCTCAATCTAAAAAGAGCCAAGTGGATCCCACTAAATAATATCCAAAATCAACCTTGAACTAAGTCATTGAATCCGACCAACTCGACATATCCTTCTAAGCAACAACATTTGTCAAGAGTGCCATGTCTAAATGTGTATGATCACGATAGGATACCAAAATAAATTTAATTGAAGTATCCATCATATGACCTTGACATTTGTAAAATGAATTATTTATTTATAAAAAGAGCGACAAATACATGGTAAAATTTGAGTGATGTGGACAACAATTGATGATGAAGACAGGTATGTTAGAATTATAAAATTGCAAATGTATGTCAAACAATATTAATGTATTGGTTGTATTTTTTAAAAGCACATGTTTGTCATGGTACACTTGTAAAACTTCTTAACTTTTAATTCATCAACTATTTTTTTTAGTTTCAGTCGCATTGTCATGGGAAGAATCAATTTGTAAATAGGCATCAGCGCTTCATGGATTCTACATTGACTAAAACTCAATACACATGACACCATATTTATTATAAAATATCAAGAATTGTTTACGCAACATATGGCACCACAAGCCAAGATTTTTAAACTCAGTCGAAATGGACTTATGGAATAACTTCTGATTAATTTGGCTGAAAATATTCAAAATTGCCTCCCAAAATTATATATTTCAATTAAGTTTATTTGATCTTGGGATTTGTTTGGGTTAATTGCAGCTGTTTAAACAACTGTTGATCTGCTGAAAAAGAAACTATTATTCAAAAAGTTGCAGTGTCTATTATATCTTTCATTTTTTCATTTAAGAAGTAAATAGCTTTTTAGTAGTCATTGCAGGTAGTCGGGTTTGGTGGTAAAGCACGGCTGTTAGCTGCAGTTTTTTGAAAACGCATATTGATAAAATACAGTTTTACAAAATAGGAAAAACTGCAGTGCGACACTGCACCGCCACCGCATTGTCGTCCCAAACAAACAATTCAAAAAACTATACTAAAAACATGAATGAAAGGGCTAAAAAAAAGTTTGAAATAATTAACTTTTGACGGAGGGTCGCTTAACAAGAATTTTATATGAAATATCGTATTTATAAGTTAAAAATATCTCAAAAATCTATGTCTATTCATGTTCACAATGACAAATCTATTAATATCTCTATGTAGGATTTGGGCTTGAATAAATTTAGCGCGGCTTGATGTCGGGTCGTGACTCAGTATTTTCAATTTCGAGTCGAACCGACTTGAAATTAAATCAAGCTCGATCCTGCTCAAAATTGAAACGAGATGACTCAAATTGAGTTATTTGGATTCGTTTCATCTCAAAATCAGCGTGGTCCGGATCAAAATTGAAAATAAATGGCTCAAATTGAGTTACTTAGATTCTTTCTATCTCGACATTGGCTTGAAAATAGCTCCTGATTTGTTATATTCAATTTTAATTAACGTTATATGCATAATTTTTATAACTAAAAAATACTACGAGACAATTTGAAATCGATTCATTCAGCTTGAAATTAAGTAAAAAGAAATTTGATCCAAAATTTAAGCTCTTATAAAAATTAATTCAAATCGATCTAAATTCAGAAAAGATTAAATGTTTTATATAAAAAAAATTCAGAAGAGCAAAAAAACACGTCTTGACTTCGGTTTTGTAATTGACGTGTAGAAAACTACGGTAGGGTTGGATTTATTTCCATTTAAATCGTGTTGTAATTTTAAGACATTTGTTCCAACCCGACCTAACTCAATAATCAATTCAAAATCTTGGGTCTGTACGATAGCTTTAATATGAGCAAGTTATGTCAACCAAAATGTACATTTAACATGGAAAGTTTATATAAATACCACAAATACTTTTTTTTTTCTATTTAAATATTTAATTCAAAAAATTTGATGCTTATATTAATACTATTTTATTGACATAAATATATTTATAAAAATATGTTTTTTTTTCATTTTTTAAAAGTTAATATTAGTGATTTTTTTATATTATATTAGAAATTTGAGTGTTATGCGTATAAATATAAAGTTTTGATGTTAAAAATTTAAATGCATAAGAATCGTGTGGGATGCATATCAATAGGGTTGTCAAAAAAGCTCATTGTTCATGAAGAGTGAGTTCGTGTTTGATTCGTTTGATAAGTAAACGAGATGAACGTGAACATATTTTTTTCGTTCGGTTAGTTAAACGAACCAAACACGAACAATGATGCGTTCGTTCGTGCTCGAATAGTTATTGTTCGAAATATAAAATAATTTAAAACAATTATATATAAAAATTTTATGATATTTAAAAAAATTAAATTTTATAAATTATAATATATAATAAATTAATAATAATAATATATTAATCTATATCAGTAATATACTTATATTAGTAATATACTAATATAGATATTATATATTTATATAATATAAGTTACATAATTAATATAATATATTATTTATATATATATTAATATTAGAGATGCCAAACTGACTCGTCGTTTGCAAACATCTCGTGTTCGGCTCGTTCGTTAAGAAACAAACACGAACAGTGACTTCAAGAACAATTCAAACACAAGCTTATTTAAAATAAACTAAATTTCAAACGAACCAAATACGAACACAAGAAATTCTTGTCAAAAATAAAATGTTAAATCCTAAAAAGTAATATACTTATATTAGTAATATACTAATATAG
>NEWO01000005.1:4187999-4219392 GCA_003013225.1 Phalaenopsis aphrodite
GTGATATGCATAATATAAAATTTACTTAATTAATTAATAATCTTAGAGTTTTAGCCATCTTAAAACGAATTCAGCGATTATATAAATCTTACATTGATGAAATTTCGCACACAATTTTCAGCCGCTCTCAAAAGTCTCACCTACCGTCCTGTCAGTTGGATCGAACCTATGAATCTTGGCCTGAAAACTCGTGGTTTACCACGACGGCGCGACATGGCGGCGCAGTAGACCTGTTGAAGCAGCAGTAGCTGTAACGCTATTTTTTCTCCACCAGTGGAATCACGCGATTTCAAAAATAAAAACGCGGTGGATGCTTTCCCCCCCAAAATAACTGTCTCGCGTGTCGTGCTGTCGATTTCTGCCTTCTATTTTACGTTTCTGGGGCGCGGGTGCAGTCCGCTGCTCCGAGAACTAGGGTTTTCGAACTGGGCTGAGGCTTGCCATGGCTTCCAAGCTATCTACATCAGTCTCCGCCAGCAAATCGGAGCCCTTCGCTGCCATCCAGGTGCGTGTGGCTTTACTCAATTCTTTTAGCTGTTGGGCTCCGGAAATTTTGGTTCTTGTTGTAATGTGGGTTGGAATATGCGAGATCTTCGCTAGTTTTGCCGTCATATTAGCTGCATTGCTTTTTTTTTTGGAAACTGGTGTGAGTGATTGGATCGTTGGGGTTGGACTTTTGTTTTTTGGGGTATGGTGGTTTGATTTCTAGCTCGAGATCTATTTCTGAAGGGGGACTGAGGAGTTCTTCAGCTGGAAGTAGACGTAGTCTAGCTGCTGCATTTGTGATGTTATGCTTGATCTTCTGCTGGGTAGGATTATGTTGCTAATGGCTTCCTTTATCTTCTTTGAGATTGGTGGAAGGGGAAAATGAGATTTTTTTGTTTGCTGACTGGATTTACAGAACTTGTAGGATTTTTTTGTGATAAATTGAGAAGGATGCTTTGGAAATTTTCTCTTGTTCTTTTAATTGCTTTTCTTCGAAAAATATATTTTTTCTTTTTTGGTTTTTGATTCAGTCTATTACTTTTGATATTACAATATAAGGGACTGCTTTCAAGAGATGCATGTGTTTTGGGAAGCTACTATTCATTTAAATGGATTCCTTTACAACATCATACTAAGATGAAGAATCGACATTAAAGGTTGAATTCTGTGTTGTCTTTTCAACATATCCAATTGTGCGGAGCACTATGCTTTTGTTCTATTTGACAATTTGGTGCAACTGCAATTCCTATTCTGGGAACCTGTCAGTTTTAATAAATTAATGCACTGTTTTTTCGAGTAAACAAACAATAGAGACTCCAATTTTCAGCTAGTTTTTATGCATTTGAAGTGTGCCGTCTTTATTACGCTGGCAAGCATGGAGTATGTCTTTTCAAACAAATAAGGCTTGAATCAGATTATGTGAACTTTTCATTTACAACATAGCAAGAAAATGCCAATGGGAACAATATTAATATTTGTGACACACCTTTAATGATATTAAGCCCCATCAATTAGTAGATGAAAATTAAGTGGCACATTTACATACGGTACCACCCAATTCGTATGTATGTACATATCTAAGACCTAAACTTTACTTTTTTACATTGATACCACCCATGTCTTTCTTATCACGTATAATATTAACTTTTAAAGAAGGAAGTACACCTTTTTCATGCAGTTTAGGTGTTAGATATGTAAATACATGAGAATTGAGTGGTATGTATGTAAATCTTCCAAATAAATTGTCCCACTAGTTTTTGTACTGTGCAGCCGCTGGTGTATTGTTTTATACTGCTGCAGCAATATGCTTCTTACAATTATGACAATCACTTTTATTTTTCTGCAAAAGCAGGTTGATGGAGTGAAGGAAGGCATGCCTACTTCTCATGACATTCTTTCTGTTATTGATTCCTTGAAGAAACAAGTTGTTTCAGATCGTTGCGTCTTCATCAAGGTCTCTATTTGATTCAGTAGGCCCTGTATTTGCGTTTTTAAATTTTGAATTTTTTTCTACATAATACACCGATCTGTTGTGCTCAACTTTATTTCAGAAAAGAATTGAAGAGAATAAACAAAAACTAAGTGGCATTACACAGCATATCTACAATATATCAAAGTTCAGGAAAAACTATTCAGCTGAAAGTAGCGACGCCTGTGTGGATTTGCTTACAAGAAGGCAAAATGATGCACTTAGCATGTTAAATAATCTTGATGTCTCCTGTCCAGATAAAGATAGCAGCGGTTACCAAGAAGAAAGTTCCCATACCCCATCAGCTATTCTTTTTGGTCATAATTTCGGTGGAAAGAATTCAATCCGACCCATCAAATTAACTGAAATGCCAAAGTTACCTCCATACACTACATGGATTTTTTTGGATAGGTACTAAGTATGCCTAACCTCAAGTTGTATTACTACTTCACAACTAACATATGCTCTGGTTGCCATTCTTATCTTATAGAGTAATAGGCTTAAAAGAAATAAAAACTTGTTGAATATGTTTATAGCATTTTATATCCTGCATTAAATTTTAATTACATGTTAGTGCTGTTGCTACCTGCAATTACTCTTTCATTTTGGTTTCACTGCCTATTTTCTATTCTCTGATATCTTTCTGAGCTTATGAAAATTTTTATGCAGAAATCAGAGAATGGCAGAGGATCAATCTGTTGTTGGCCGAAGAAGAATATACTATGATCCAAGTTGTGGTGAAGCTTTAATTTGCAGTGATAGTGAGGAAGATATAGTTGACGAAGAAGATGATAAAAAAGCTTTTCTAAATATTGAAGATTACATTCTCAGGTTGGTGAAGTTTAATCGGTACCATACCAGCAATAGGAAAACAATTACATTAATTTCTTATCTACATTATATCTACATTAGAAAACAATTACATTCTCAGGTTGTTGAATGTTACTGGAAGCTTTCATTTTGAACGATCTGTTTCCTTGCAATGGAACTGTTATAAGGCCTTCTTTTTTCCCAACACTAGTCACTACTCATTTTTGTTGCTATGTATGTCTTTTTATTGCAATAATACAAGGAATTTGCCAGGATTACCCTTAATAGACATATTATATGTTTTTAAACTCGTTATGCTTTCTTTATTGACATTTTCATGCTTTAGAGATTGTTCCAGGAATATTGTCTGCAAAACGTTGAATGGAAATAAAGTAAAATTTCCATTGGAGGTTTTATAACATGATAAAATTTGTATTTTTTGAAAAGGATAAATATATTGTTAGGAAGTTTTTTTCCATCACCAATGGCTTCTGTGACCAAAATGTTATTTTCCTCAGTATGTACACTAACCTTTGTTCTAAATATAGCACCGTGCCATTTGAAAACGCTCTTGGAAATCAAGCAATAGGAAATATTTGGTATTTGTTATTCACTTTTATTCTTAACCATTAAATACAATTCATTGAACCTAACCATTCAATGGATAATACATCTTGACCAAAATTTTTACTATTTAGGAAGAGTTTTGATCATCAAGTTAATTTGTTTTAAAATTTAACTGTTTTATAATGTAGATATAAAATGGAAAAGATCCTGATAAAAAATTCCAGTAACATTCAGCAACATGTTCAGTCAATTTAAATTCAACCTAATCATCGACCACAACCATAAGTTTTAACTATTTATATAACAAAAATATCTATGTTTATACTATTATTATTTCTATAATTTTTTTTCTTATACCATACCAAATAAGATATATTATCTGGTTTTCAATTTTCATGTTTGGCATAAATAAAACGAAAAATTAAATTATTTGTAGTAGATGACACAATCATCTTTAAAGTGTGATATTTTAACATGAGAGTTTGAATTAAAAAAAAATGATGGGAAACTTCATTTCAAAATTCTCGAGTAAATAATATGTTCTAAGTGCATGTTGCAATTAAATTTTATTTTTTATTTGAATAAGACATTTTGTGTTAACTCAAGCTAAGTGCCATAGCTAACAACCATAGATTGCTCAATAAAATGCATTTCTATTAATATCAAATATTTATCTTCTTTAGTTAGATGTAGTATTGATTAATCCATGTTACTATTTTCCAATAACATCGTAGAAAGTTTTCTAGAGAAACAGCTTAGAAGGAAAAATGAGGGGAATTAAATGTTGAGTATTTTGTGTCAATGCTCTCCCAATGCAAAGAAATTGTGTGCGAGTCATGGTGAGTGGGTGAGGGGTGTGCTATGCAGTAAATGCTTTGGGTTAATTTTAGTGTACAATTTGGCCTAAGCTCAAATTTATTTTATAAGCTCGCATTGGCTTTGGAATTGCTTAGCTTTTCCATCATGGACATCTGTATCTGTACATACTTGTGGTTTAGAGCCCAAGAATTTGATCGTGAGGGAGAAAGTTTGATGTTTTGACGGCACATGTCCTTTCTGCCTTCAAGCCGGTTTTGGATGTTCGATGCAAATGTGACACCAATGCTTTAAGATTGATAGTTTGGTGCAAGAAATTGCATATGCATGATCTTAGTATGAGCTTTAAACTGGCATTTGACTGAATTTGTATTATTTTGAATTGCTGATATGCACAGAAAGTGACAACCTGTGCTCATTAAAAATTACTATCTACATGTTTCTCTAGGTGATTCACTGCAAGAATGCATTTAAATTGGTAGAAGTTACTTTAATTATCAGAAAATAATTACTTTACGGTAAAGCGAGCACTTTTTGCATTGCTAGTCATTTGCAATATTTTTTATTCTTCCCCTCATTGTTACTGGTGATTAGTTCAAATTCTCAGTGTTAGTAATCAATGGCCTCTTGTTTTCAAACTCTCATACTGAAGAGCTATTAATAGATATGCTATCGGTCTTAACCTTGTGTTCTTGGGTTTATACTTATCATGGAGGAGAGTATGGTTGAGAGGAAGGGGGAAAGGAGAAGAGTAGATTGAGGGCTGGGTGTAAGACTCTTGGTTGTTGAAGAAGGATTGTGATGAGGATTGGCTTGCCTATGGAAGAAGAGAAGCGAGTCTATGTTGGAAGGGAAAAGATGAAGAGGTTAGTGAGTCTTCCTTTTGATATTTAAGTCTTGTTTTGTGAAACGGAAGGTGTCTCTTATATAGAGTATAAAGGAGAGGAATTGCCATCACATGCTTGATTGCCACAACCTATTTGATTTTAGTAATAATATTTGTTTTTCCTGTTGTAGTTTGGGTTAACTCTAGTATCAATTTTTTTGAAATGAAGCTAAGAAAAAACCAACCCAAATGAATCATTAATAATGGGGTTTGTTATCACAAAAGTGATTATTGAATGTCAAAACTAATGAAGTATATTATGCTGAATGGGGGAGGGTTGAATTTTTTTGGTATATAATGAATGTTTCTTCAAATCCCAATTTAAGTTCTTGCTCTATGGATGTGTATTACTTAGGGTTTGTTTGGGGCAGCTGCAACTTATTAAAAATTTGCTGCGTAACAACTGCGCTAGGAAGCTGCTGCTATTTCTGAACAAATGATATTTCTGCCCTGCAGTACAGTGTTATTTATAACATAACCAATCATACTAGTACATTTTTTACTTTAAAATAAACATCCAGTTTGAATCTTACAAAATAAAAACTCACATCTCTCAAAACAGTGAAGAACACAATAATCAAAATTAGAAGCAAGACTATTAAATAACAATTAATATTATCATAATAATGTTTTTAAAGTACAATTGGTTAATGTCATAAGATAATTTTTCCTCCAACGAAACTCTCCATGTCTGATCACTATTAAAGGTGAAATCCTCGAACTGATCCACCCACCTAAAGAAGTCACAATTCCCTATTCTATTCTTTGGACACCTGTAAAATTATTTCTCATAGCTATGTGACTATCGCAGAGGAAGTAGAGAGCATTGTAGTCCATAGTAATAGTAAAATGCTCTGGAGGTACCGGAGGTCTTCGAGCTCATCTTTTCTGAACGTTTAAAACCGCAAAACACAGACCCTTAGATTCAACATTAGTAATGAAGAATAATAGAAATACTCAATTTAAGTTTTATGAAACTGTGACATTTTAGAGAACAAAATATATATGAATGAATCTGTTACTGCAAGAAGACAACAAACCTTAAAAAAAATTTCCTTGGTTGTCTTTAAAACACATAGTATCGAGCTCATATTTATCACATATGCATATCACAAAAAATGACCATCCAGAAGAACCTCATAAGTCATAAGACTGATAAAAAAGAAGAACTTGGTTGCCTTCATTGAGATTTCATACGTGTCAAGAACAAAAAACAACATACAGGACATCAAGAAGAACCAATAAGATCGAATATCTCATCGCAATCTTAAAAAAATAAAAACATACAATAAAAACTTACTCGACATATTATACCCACAGTTGCCCACTTGTCATATAAGTGGGAAAAATGCATGCAAAAGAACTAGAAATAAAACGTTTTGAACATTGAGATTCAAAATGTACGTCGTTGCATAAATCATCCATACAATAAATAATAAACGTTTCACAACATATTATAATTAAAATAACAACAAAAGAACATTCAATCACTTTATTCAACCGCCAATTATGACATCTGTAATTCGATCTCTTAACTCTATTATCTTCCCTTTAAGTTCCCCATTATGGGAGCAAGTCTCAGGTAAATCATTTTCAGCCTCTGATAAAGATTGTTCTATGCGATATTCATACTTCAGCAGGGACATGTGGGTTATCTTCATCAGCCATATTGAACTTAATATCACTGCGTGAATGATGCGCCGAATGTAGTCGTGGAGAGCTATTGTGACGACCACAATCTGCACTTATTTACGAAACAGATATGTCAGCTTATCTCGCAGTATGACGTTTTTTTTTTCTTCTAAACTCCAAATGTTCTTTCAATGACATCTTATACGGATGAGTCTCTTGTTAAAGATCTCTTTTTTATCCCGAGTGACATTGTTAGCTCTTTGAAAATCAGGAATATGGTATTTAATATCAGGAAATGGTTTGTGAAACTCTTTTTGCAAGGGGTATCTGGCATTGACTAAATATTATTTATCTGACATAAATGTAATAATTAATATTTTAGTGAAAACATATTCTCGTTAGTTCAAACTCAAGCTTGCGTGGGGTTGATTGTGAAAGTTGTATTTTTTAGTTCTTGTAGAAAATTTGAATATGCGAATTTCGTGTGCACTACTTTCCCAACCGACCATAACAAATGTAAAACACATGTTTTAAAGTCACATATAACCATGACATTCTATGTTAATGATTTGTATCACCCAATAAATGCGATCTTGTCATTATTCGACACACGTGCATCCACATGTGTTTCATCAATTGCTCCAACACAATCCCAAAACATTTAATAAGGGTATCTAAATTCTTGTGTTCATTTGAATTTGAGAAAATATGAATAAATAGAATTATCTTAAAATATGACATATACTGTCGGTCTTGTGAAATCTCTATGGGGTTTTTTGGAATGTTGGGTTCTTGAGTTTGATAATTTCTGATGAGAATCTGACCAGAGCATTCAACCCAATTAAAAAATATGTATTGATTGTTTAGGATGAGTACTCGAATCGCTTCATGGCTCATTTCATTGTTTAAGTAGCATAGGTAGTGTCCAAATGAAAAATAAATATAAAATGTTCAACTAGAAAAACTATAATTCAAGCTTCCCTGTTGTCATGAAAATAACGTAAACAATTGATCATATGGTCAGAGGTCATCTTCATAAAGAACTCTCTCTGGGTTGGGTCTTCAAGCAATTTTATAGAGAACAAGCACAACATCTTGTCCTTGTAAATTTCTGGAGTTGCTTCCAGAATTCACATTAATTGCTGAGTAGGAGTTGCTTATAATATGTCGGGGTCCTTGGCGTATGAAGCAATTAACTGTGAAATTTGACTTTTAATGAAAAAAACACATTTTTTTCAACCTTAGGATGCTTAGATTGACAAGTAGATTCAACTTCATTGAAGTTAGAGCCGGGGCCTTCTTTGAAACTAGCAGTTAGCTCGACATTCACATGCTTAGCTATGCCAACAAATCCTCTCTCACTAGGGGTCCATGCATGGTCAACCGTGACAACAACTTCACCAAACATACAATCCACTTTTCTGCAGGGGTCAATACCACTGAACTTAAATTTTTTAACATTTAAAACGACCTACAAATTAATGGATTATTCATATGTTTATGTAATTGAAGAAATAATCAATTGATAAGGGACTTCACGTTTCATAATTTTCATCTCCAATCTTTCGGTTCACCATTCTTCTGACGTATCGATAGTTCGCTTTATCGGGTTCCCAAGCCTGTGGATCCATGCTTCAACTTTTTCCATAGTTTCTAGTTCTCTAACTGAGCATACTTATTTTTCAATTGCAGCTTATTATATTCGCTTCCCGTGCGCATCCCGTGCACTTCCTAAACTTATTTATTATATTTTGCTAGCCCTCCTTGTTAAAATAGGTAGTTGGCCCATTTCTTAATTCCACTTATTTAAGATGAAGGCCGCAAAATATTATTCTGACACCGTTATCCCACATGAGAGATGAATCAATTTCTTTTTTCTTTACCATGATGATACTAACATGAAAAAGAACAAAGCAATATAAATGTACAACATAGGAAAAACAAAGTGTCATTTAAAATACCATATCTTGAAAATGTTACTTAAAGAAAACATCACAGCAAATCACAGACAACGACATGACCACTAACAACACCACCGCCAACATCACCAACAACACCACCAACATCACCGCAACCCTGATACCATAATACTGCCACCAACATCCACACAAATTACCTACAACACGACCAAAGTGACATAATTAAACCATCACCAACAACACCATTGCAAAAATCACCACGAAAAACACCACGGCAATATCACCAAAAAATTACCACCAACATCCACATACACCACCAACATCCACACATCACCAACATCATTACCACTCCGATACTAAAAAAATACCACTAGCATCCACACACACCATCAACAACACCACCATGGCACAAATAGACTATTACCAACAACACAACCAACATGACAAATCACCACAAACAACACCACCACCATGACATTGAAGAATCACCCCCAATATTTACACACACAACACTGACATCAACACCACCACCATGTCACCAAAACTCATTGGCACAAATCAACCCATACCCAACATACATACACATCACTATGACAACATCACAGAAATGCACAATTTTACGTGATTTCACTTGCTTTTTATCAGTAATTTTTAGTGATTTATCACGGATTTACATTTGAGAAATGTTTGTTTTATGTTGTGCAAGTTACAAGTGTTAGATACGTGCATTTTGGAACGAGAAAAACCAACCTAAATGCTGCATAAAAGGGCGTGACCACACCATGGTATCGACATGAACTGACCACGCCAGACATTCAGTTAGGTGGAGTGGCATATCGGGATTGGGCGTGGCCACACCGCCTGATTTAGAAGGACGGCCTTACCACGCCACTTTTCGGCGTGACCACGTCGACAGAGCTTGAAATCATTTTGGAAACAAATTTTCTTGTCTTATTCGTGGATTATGACATAAGAATGTTTTCTAGGGCTTCTCAAAAAAAGGAGACCAGAGGAGAGTTGGAGACAGTTGGAAAGAGGTTTTGGAGAGTTTTTCCTTAAGACTCTTTTCATCCTTGAGGTTGAGGTGCTAAGAATGTTTCTACCTTTTTCCGTTTGTATTTTCTTATATTTTATGAGAGATTATTGTATGAGAAAGGAGGCGACTGTTGTTGAGAAGAGAACAAATCATTTTGTAAGCATTTTTTTTCATTTTTTCTTGCAACAATGGTTTCGACGAGATGTTTTTTTGAGATTCTTTCTATCATGCGTATCTAAACTTTCTTTTGTTTTGCTGTGATTTATGGGATGTATTTTGTGGTTTTCTCAGCTGATTCTTTTCCTATATCATTTTTCTTAGAAATCAGAGTTTTTTGTTGTTGTGTTAATCATTGAGTTTCATTTACTCCTGATCTGATTAATTAAGATGTTAGCATATTTCATTATTTGTGACTTCTACCTATTGCGCAGTGGAACAAAATGATTAACCAGAGAATCCGGATAACAATGGACATATTTTATACGAGTTTGCAACCTAGAAAGGGGATCAGAACAAATTCGGGGGATGTTATGGGGATTGAAGAAGTCTCAACTTTATGAATTTTAGCATTGCTTTGACCTAGACATAGACATAAGGAGGATTTTTCCAAACTTGTTATCTTTTGTTTTTGCTTTTGAGTAGGATTTTAGAAAACCACATCTTATTTGTGATCATACTAAACTAGATTTAAAGTGTAGCAAACTAGGAATTGCCCTTCAAAATAATTCTTCATACTTTTCTCGTGGGATCGATACGCGACATTTTTTAACCGCATTATTACTTAACACGTATACTTGCGTTGTGCGACTTACTTACTTTGTGGTATATTTGGGCATGTCAATCACCACCAACATCACACACCACTGTGGCAAAAAAAAAATATCACCTGTAGCACCCCTATGATTATCACCACTAACATAGCATTGCCTAATCCAATAGAGGACAAACCACCAACAAGAACCAATCGAGGAGTAGAGCAGCATGGCTACTCCAATTGAACTAAAAAAAAATAAAGGGAAGAGCCCCAACCAAGCACGCCATACTGGGCAGCTGCCCCCAACACACCTTTAAAGGACATAATATAGTGGAAGGTATTGTGTATCTTACAATATTTTTGAAACAATATGCTGGTGGAGATTCCTCAAATAGTTTTATATCACCATTTTATTTAATTGTAAATATTATAAAATGATATTTATGTTTTATGCATTATTCTTTTCTGGGTAGAAAACGTTGAATAGTTAATAGCAAAGTTTTACTAATGATTTGAGCACTAGCACATTGCAGGCTTGCAATGTTTTTATTTTTATTTTTAAATTTAACTTTGGTCTTGAAAGATTTTCTCAAATGGCTTTTATAAATTCCACATTTGATTGGTTATTTCAAATTTTAGTTTATATTGTGTTCAGGATCTAAACTATTAATTTGGATTTTAACTCAGGTTGACTATCCAAGAAGTAGGCCTATCCGATCTTGTGCTAGAGTCTTTGTCCCAGTGCCTTGATAAGTGTCCTAGTGAAATCAAGGTATCTTTAGTGATACCTTCTTCAGACTGAACTCGTCTGTTTCACATAGCAATTTCATTCGTTTATTATATTACTGCCCTGGATTACTTTTTAAATGTGATGAATATCCATTTACTGTAATCTTGGGCTTAGGTCTTTGCCATTCATTTTCTGCTGGCATTTACAGACGTATGAAACAACATCAAACATCTTATACAGGCAAGACACGAGAATATTTCTCTGGCAGAGAGAGGTGATAAAACTGTTCAGAAAGATGGCAGGATTGAAGATTCTTTTTTGGACAAAGATCTGGATGCTGCTCTTGATTCCTTTGATAACCTCTTTTGCAGAAGGTGTCTGGTAAGTTTCCCTCTGCTACTTACCATACTTATTAAAATCTAATGTGTTAGTGGTATGTGTTCTGCAGGTTTTTGATTGTAGATTGCATGGATGTTCTCAGGATTTAGTGTTTCCTGTAAGTTGATCGAAAGTAAATTTGTTGCCTTATTGCATGTTAATTCTTAGTATTTATGGTTGTATCCCTTGTCAGTCAGAAAAACAACCTCCATGGAGCTGCTCAGATGATGGATCCCCTTGCGGCATCCATTGTTTTAGGCTGGTAGGTGTTCTTTTAAGCCTGAGTTCAACTATTTTGATTTGATCGTGTGAACATTTGTGAAGTTTCTATGCGCTTTTCTTGTCAGGCGTCGAAATCAGAGAGCAATTCTACTGTGAATTCTCAGATGCTTCATGTTCCTGAAGAGTTTACCAATTCAAATGGAAATGCTGGAGCACATCTTTCACCAAGAAAGAAATCATGCAGTTCTTCTGTTGGGAGGAGAGCAAGGTCCAATCAAAGTGAAAGTGCTTCATTAAGTGCAAGAGTTGTATCCGAAAGTAGTGAGTCAGAAGTACGAGCTTGCCAGGAGAATTTGACCATCAATCACTCATCTCTGTCAAAAATTAATCTTGGTGTAAAAAGTGGAAAGAAAAACAATAAAAGAGTTGCTGAGCGTGTGTTAGTTTGCATAAGGAAAAAACAGAAGCAATTGGTACGATCAGACTCGGATTCTATGGTAAAGGGATCATTTAAGAAAGAAATGAAACTCAGGTCAAAAACATGCAATGGCAAAATGGGAGCCTCCCCATCATCACATGGTAAAGTTGCAAAGAAAGAAATTAAACAATCCAAAAAAAAGAAATTGGCACTACATGAATGTTCTGATTCAACTTGTCCTGATGGTCTGAAAGACACTCATGCTGGGATGATCAAGGAGACAACCGCAACTGATGGTGATGAAATTTCAAGAAAAGAGTTTGTTGGTGAGAATATATGCAAAGGTGATAGTTGCTACAAATCATGGAAAACCTTTGAGATGGATCTCGTCTCAAAAGGCATAGAAATTTTTGGTAGAAACAGGTCAGCGATTCTTTTGCTGTTTTTCAGATTCGCTTTTCTCTTCTGTTTTACTTATAAATATTTCCAGCTTTTTTTTCCCAATGATTCATCAAATAAGTTTACAAAAATATTTGCTGTTATACTTCAAATCACTCGATCATGAGGGAAGAGTATCATGCATTCTGTTGTTTCTTAGTTTTCTCCGTTAGTCTTTTAATCAGTCTCTCTCTCTCTCTCTCTCTCTCTCTCTCTCTCTCTCTCTCTCTCTTATCTTAGTTCCTGAAGCTGGAGTTGTTCATTCTTTATTCTTTTTGTACTTCATTTATTGACGTATAAAATGTATTCATGATATATGTTCCTTGTTTGATTTCTCTTGGATATAATTGGACTCTTGCCATCTTGTGCCATGCGTCAGAGTGTTTGCTTGCTCTGTTTTTGTGATACCGTTATTCGTCGCCTAAGTTCATCTTTTTTACACTTCTCGACCTACAATCATCTCTTGCATTCCTAACTCCATTGGTGTCACCGTAAATCGTCATATCAAGGTGAGTATCATCATGTCAAGTTCCTAATAGTTGATTATTTTCCACAATTTATTTGGAAGAAATTTTATTTAGTTATTTTTCTTCAACTTTTACGAGCATAGAGCCATTAATATCATCAAAATATCATCAGACATTTTCATTCAGATCTTATCACATACATATGACAACAATATATATATATATATACAGGTTTTTTTTTATACAAAAGCATGATGTTTCCGCCTCCGTCTCTGCTAAGGTTTGTGATTCGATGACGACACAAGTGATTGTTCGTCATGGCTCGCTCGTATGCTGGCGCGACGATTGGCGGCCTTGGTGACACTTGTAAAAGGCTTCGTTCTTATGCTAGCGTTACCGCTGATGGTCTTCCAAACTTCCTTTCTGCTTTTTACGACAATATCGCGCTCGATTCCGATACTTCGTTCGACGTCCTAGCCGGAAAGGGGGAAAACTTGCTCTCTTCCTCTCTGATGCCGAGAATTGCGAACTCGCCTCTTCCTACCGTCTTCATCTGATAGGGAAGTTCCTTTATGGGTATCCAAAATTGGAGTTTCTTCGAAAACATTTTGAATTGATTAGGCTTACAGGAGAATGGAAGATAGGTCTTTTGGATGGAAGACACATTTTGATCCAACTGTATAATGAAGAGGACTATACGCGCTTGCTTGTCAAACGTTTGGTGTGGTTTGAGGACTGCGGTATGAATGTATTAAAATGGTCAAAAAATTTTGATCCTAAAGAAGAGGCTCATATTATTCCAGTCTGGCTTAGATTCCCATCTTTGAAAGTTCATATCTTCAATCATGAAATCCTCTTCTCTTTAGCTGCTATGTTCGAGAGACCTCTAAAATTAGATGCTCCCACCTATAATCTCACGAGACCTTCTATGGCTAGAGTTTTAATTGAACGGGATGTGACTTTACCTCCACCTGATGAGGTATGGATTGGGTCGTAGCACATTGGTTACTGACAACATGTATTATTAGAACAACACCCCGCCTACTGCACACATTGCCGAATGTTTGGTCATGATCAGGATCAATGTTTCAAGTTACATCCTGAACTGAGGAAAGGGGATGGTAGGAAACAGCCGCATGTGGAGCAAATTACGCTTTCTGAAAATGCTACGGCTGTTCAAGCTGATCCTTTAACAGTTGTGTCCCACCCCACTATCATCCCTTCTGCTCCTGCGGAGGGTAGAATTGAGCAGGTGTTATTTGATTTGAATCCTCCTGATATTTCTAATATTGAGGGGCCTTCTGCGTCTCCCTGTTATTTCGAATGCTAATAAAAACCAAGATCCTACCTTCTCTAATGCTATTGTCCCGGTTGAGGTACTATCTGCTTTGGACCCTCCTATCATCATCTCTATTACTGAGGGGGCTCGTCCTTCATCGGCTTCTCTTCCTGACGCTTTGAATATGGATAATAATTCTATTTATTCTCATCATTCTGATGCTCTTTCTGACACTCCTTTGGAAGATATTTCAAAAGTTTTAAGGGATGAATGACATGTTCAAAAGTACCGTAGAAGAAGGAATAGAGTTCAAGAGGAGGTGCGAAATCACACTAATGGGAATAATATGCTAGAGATAAATCAGTACTTTTTAGATGGAGAAAATGGACGGACCCGACCTAGATCTTCTAGGAAGGGTAATATGTCCACTCATGTTTAACATCCTTATTTGGAATATCAAGGGAGCTGCGGATCGTCACTTACTTGGTAGTCTCAAATTAATGACAAAGATTCATAAGATTGATATATTTGCTATTTTGGAACCCTTGGTCTCCTCTCCGGATGACCGTACCTTGGGTAAATTCAAAAATTTCTCTTTTTTTGCTAATTGCTCTAACAAAATTTGGTTGTTTTGGAGGATGCATATTACAGTTGATGTCATTACTGATGATAGAAAGTTTGTACATACTCTCGTCTCTACGGATGTTTTCTCGGGATTTCTTATTTTTGTCTACGCCGGGACTTCTAATGTTGCTATATTTGATCTCTGGCACAAACTTTTGGAGATGAGTTCTTCTATCAATCAAAACTGGATGGTTGGAGGGGATTTCTATATGGTGATTCACGAATCTGAAAAATTAGGTGGTCGGAGATTTGACACCATTTTAACTGATAAATTCAATGAAACTTTTGCTCTAGCGAGCATTTTTGACTTGGGTTTCATTGGTTCTAAATTTACTTGGAGAAGATGTAAGTTGTTCAAACGACTTGATAGATGTCTTGCTAATCAACTGTGGATCTCCTCTTATGGGTTTTCGCAGGTTCAACACCTTTGCAGAACTGGCTCAGATCATAGCCCACTTCTCTTTTCCTTTAATTATTTTAAAAAGGTCTCCACCTATCGCTTTTGTTTCTTAAATGTCTGGGTTAGACATGATGATTTCTTGCGATTGATTGCTGAGAATTGGAAATGTGAGAATGTTGGTAATGCTTGGTGCACTCTTTGGAAATTACATTAGAAGGTGGTTGCTGCTTTAAGGTCTTGGAATTGGGATGTTTTTGGTGATGTACATGCTAGAGTCAAAAGGGCCGAACATAGGGTGAGTATGCTTCAGGCTCTTGATGAGAATACTAATGATATCATCCACGATTTACAAGAAGCGAATAAAAATTACTAGAGGCCTCTCTTTGGGAGGAGTTTTTGCAACAAAAAGCTGGGGATACCCATTTCTCTCGAGGAGATAGAAACACTAAATATTTTCATGCCTGCATTAAACAAAGAAGAGCCAATAACACTATTGCGAGGATTAAAAACAATTAGGGGAACTGGATTATTGGGGATGAAGAGATAGGGGAGAGTGTGGTTCTTTATTTTTCTAAACTTAATGAGTTCCACGAGACCTCGGGCTCTATTGATGCATTTTTATTTGATGATGTACATCATCATATGGTGGACCTTGATCTTTGCGGTATTCCCTCAGATGAGAAAATCTATTCTACTATGTTGGATATTAATTGTAATAAAGCTCCGGGGCCGAATGACTTCACTTCTGCTTTCTACATTACATGCTGGAGTATTGTTAAGAATCAGGTAGTGGAGGCTATTCAGAGTTTCTTTAAAGCGGAAACACCAGGAAATTATTTCTCTACTGCTACAATTGTTCTCATTCCCAAAAATACTCAAAAGAGCTCTTGGGATCTTTTTAGACCCATCTCTCTGACTTCTGTTATCTCAAAGTTGATTAGTAAAATTTTGGTTAGACGCATCCAACCTCACCTCAACAAATTAATTTCTTTGAATCAATCTGCCTTTATTCAGGGGCGGGGGATCACTGATAACATTATGCTGGCACAGGAACTCATTCTTGACATTGATTAAAAATATAGAGGGGGCAACATGATCACTAAATTGGATGTCCGTAAGGCTTATGATTCTCTCAGTTGGGAGTTTATATTGAATGTTCTTATGGCACGAGGCTTCTCTCAGGAGTTTCGCAAAATTAATCTCTCTTGGTTTCATTGCAATAAATATAGTATTCTCATTAATGGCCAGTCTCGGGGCTTTTTTAGTGCGGGTCGTGGGATTAAGCACGGAGATCCTTTGTCCCCTACTATTTTTATTATCATATTTGATTATCCTTCTCGTCTCCTGAACAATCTTTTCAGGAGAAACCCCAATTTGTAATACGCTCATAAATCTAACATGGTGGTCAATCATTTAGCTTATGTCGATGCCATGATACTGTTTTCCAATGCTAGCAAAAAAACGGTGAAGGAGATTCACAGCTTAATGGTAGACTTCCAATCCGTCTCTGGCCTACTATTTAATGCTAATAAATGTAACATCTACTTGGGAAACATGATCAATCGTTCTAATGCATGATGGATTGCCAATTTTACGGGCTTCTCCCTTTCTACCATTCCTCTTAAATATCTGGTGGTTTTTCTCCTTAAAGGCAGGAAGAGACGTATTCAGTTTGATGAGGTAGTGGAAAAGGTGCGGAAAAGAATTTTGGATTGAAAAAATAATTTTCTTTCCTTTGGGGGTCGTATTACATTGCTCAGGAGCATCCTTCACTCTATTTTGAACCTTGGAAGATGTTTCAATAAGTTTTAATGGGTGGAAAATCACTCTGGTAGAAGATTGATGTCTTGGAAGGATGTTTGCAAACCCCTGTATGCTGGTGGTTTGGGCTTCAAATCTCTGCATCATATTACTAATATTAATGTTTTTAAGCAATTGTTTAATTTCAGGAAAGACGAGTCTTTATGGGCTAATTTTATGCACGGGAAATATTGTCGTTCCTCTCATCCTGCTTTGATTAATTGACGATTGGGTAATTCCACGTTGTGGAAGAGTTTGCTTCATATTGGAGACTGGGCGAAGAATTTCATTTACTGGGAGGTGGGTAGTGGAAATATTTCTTTCTGGCATGATTGTTTGTCCTATGTTTTGCTTGATATGAGAGATACAAGATATTCTAGTCTCAAGGTGTCAGATACTTGGGTAGACGACCATTGGAATTTTCCTCTTTTCACTAGCATTTTAGGGATGGAGCGAGCTCCGTTCATTTCCAGTATTCCTTTTGACCCTCATTTGCAAGATACTCCTACTTTGAAATTTCCCATGACTAGCTCCATTACTAAATCTTTATATGCCTCTTTACATAATTTTCAAAAACTCCCTTGGGGTGAAGGGATGTAGAGTTGGGCATTAACTCCCTCTATGTCTTTCCTAGCATGACACATTTTTCATTCTATAATACCATGTAATGATATATTAAAGTTGAAAGGTTTGAGAAGAGCCTCTCGTTATTGTTTGTGTAATTCGGCGGAGGAGATTATATAGCATATTTTCTTCTCTTGTCCCTTTTCACTATTTATATGAAGTAAGGTTTGCGATTTGGAACTATCATCACTCTTGAGAGGAATCTTTTGCTCACTATCATGATTTGCAATCCAGCCCGTAACCAGAAACATTTTTTGTAAATTTACTCTTAGATCATATATTGGTTTATCTGGATGGCTCGTAATGACATTATTCATGAAGGTAAGGTCATTCAGAGTATGATGATCTTTACTAATATTATTGCCTACATTAATAAGCTAAAAGTTTCTTTTCGGGCATCAATTATTTTCTTTCTATGGGGCATACAAATTTGGATGAGAGGAGGCTCCCTCATCCACTGATTTTGATTAGATGGCGGCCACCTCCTACGGGGTGGATTAAGTTTAAGACGGATGGGAGTTGGAAAGCCAACAATGTTGGTTGTGGGGGCATTGTTAGAAACTATGCAGAAAACTATATTTTTTTCTTCTCATCTCCTTCATATGCTGATACTCCCATAGAGGCTGAGGCTAGGGCCATATGTTAATGGTTGTTATTATGGTTCACGCTCTCAGCTGACATTTTATTATTTTTGAATGTGATAATTACATCTTGATTGATATTTTGGCAATTGGTACCGAGGCCCCTGAGGATATTCTTTATTATATAAAGAGGGTTAAAGGTTTAATCTCCAATATGAATGTCATGTGGAGTTTCAATTACCGGGAGGGGAACCGACCCGCTAATTGACTTGGCAATGTAGGTAGCTTCACTAATATTTGTAGGGTGGGATCTACTCCTCCCCCCTCACCCCTTCTTTACACACTCTGCTGGTTGGTGACAACATCGATGCTCCTTATATTCGTAGGGATGGTTCCTCTTAACTTATTTTCTTTTGTTGGGTGGTTTGTTTCGGCCCAGTTCTTCTTTGGGCTCTTTTTATTTATCTCTTGGTGCTTTGATTGCCTGCTTTTCTGTGGAGCAGGCGTCATCTATTTATGTTTCATATGGTGGATGGTTTTATAATACTAGCATGGAGGCCCAGGGCTCCATTGCCTCGTATGAGATGAATAACTTGGGAGGCCCAGGGCTCCTTACTTTGGCTACGGTTTGGCAGGTTGACTCTAGTACACTTTGGTGGCCTTGCAGATGGGTCTTGCGTCGGGTTTTGGCTTGGGGGGGTTTTGTGGAGATATGACTTATGGGATTTATTGCAATAATCTTTCTGGGAATACTAGTGAGATTGAATATTGGAGGTTAAGCTCACTGATCTAACTCTACCTTTTTTGTGTGAATGGGCTTGTTATTTTCGATATGGAGGTTTATGGCTCCAAATTTATAAGAGGCTTTCACTCTTTCCTTTGGAATGGATCGTGGCTCCTTATTTGTTATATGTTCACTTGTTATCTTGCTTGTTTGTTGTTTTCACAGTTTTTGAGCTGCAGGTTTTTGAATATTGGGACTTGCTCGTTGGTGCTTTTTTCAGCTTTCAAGACGTCTGTTTTTCACTTGCAACTTGCGCTAATACTTCACTCTTTGGGTATATGTTTTGGTTGGATACATGTATTTTTGGTTTACATTTACCTTTGTTTCATCTTTATTTCTTTTTTGGGTAGAGTTGTAATGCGGAAGAAGGAACCCCTAGGACTACATGTATTTTCTTTATTTTTAGTGAAGATCCTCTTTCCCTCCAATATTTTGTAACCGCCTTTGGATATTAACGCGTAAGGAGCCATGAGTAGCTCTTTTCCTAATATGTACATACATACATGATTTTGTCAGCGGTAGCTTTGCTAGGGTTTCGCTAGTTGGCAATTCCCTGCATTAATTCTACGGCTTCTCTCCTCCGATATCGTCGTCCCGACGACGAAGAGTTTTGCGCGAATCAATTTCCTCGTAGCCGACATCGAAGGTTTTCTCTCCTTTGGCTTTCTCGCGCGTCATTCCTCTTCCTGACACATTTGTGCCTTCGATTCAACCCGACGTCTAAGGGCTTTCGTCGCAGCTGTGCCCGACGACGAAGGCCTCTTCCATTTTCGTCGTTCTCGCACTGTCACTGACGCATTTCACGCCTTCAATTTGGCCCAATGCTCGCAGTCTTCCTTCCTTGGGTTGCACTCGATGATCTCTATCTCCTTGCCCGAAAGAAAGTGAAGTCTGGTTGCCTTTTTCTAGCAGCTCGCCAGCTGTTCTGGAGATGGTCTCGATGATTTTTTCCTATGCCAATGTAATTGCCGGTGACTTTCCTATTACTACTCGTGCTCCTCTTTCAGATTTAGAGTCTGGTTTTCATATTGGCAAGTCCTGCAATGTTATTTAATCTTTCCACAACACTCTTGAAGGTGGTGGTAATCACTTTTTCGATAAAAAGCTTCGCAAAAAAAATTGGAAACCTGCTCTTATTCTCACTGATGTTGAAGCCAGTACTCTCACGTTCTCTTGGCGTTTTATTGGAGATTATACGGAAAGAATTTGATGCTATGAAACTATTGGGCAGTTGAAATATTGTCTTACTTGATGATCTGACATATGCTTATTCAGTTATCTCACAATGTCGATTACACTCACATTTTTTCTTGAAAATTTATCAAGTTCGACAACCGTTTTATGAAAATGAAGAAGTGAACTGTTGATTTTGATCCAAAAGCGGAGTCCCCTATCATTCATGTTTGGATAAAGTTACTGGGGTTAAAACTACATCTGTTCAACTTAGAAATTTTCTACCCTTTAGCAACTGCTTACGGTAAGTCACTCAAGGTTGATAGTCCTATACTTGCTGTCACTAGACCAGCTCCAGATGAGGTATGAATTGACATCACTCACAATGGGTATTGGCAAAATGTTGAAATAGAACCACACCCTCCTCATTACTCTTATTGTAGTATGTTTAGCCACAGTTTTACTATTTGCTTTTGTTTGATTCCTCATCTAAGGCCGAATATCGCTAAAGATAAACCACCTTCCATCCCTGTTGAGAAGGTGCAACCTGATTCTCTTTCCAACACCGTAGTTCCAAATGAAGAACACCATACTACAGTTACAGATCCAAATGTGCTTATATCATTCATTGTTATTGAAGAAAACTCACTTGCTTGTCAAGACACTCGAGAGTGCTCCTTCGATCCGATAAAAAATCAACTGGTACAACAAGTAGTTGCTTTTGATGTTCAACAACATACACATGTCCGACACACTTTAGACCAACCAAATGATCAGACGAGCCAATCTTCGGATGAGGATTGACAGGTCTATTCCAGAAAGAAGAAGAAGAATGAAGGCCGACTCGAGCTCGAGAATTTATTGGTTAATACGTTGGTTACTATTGACAATGACACTCATCTTACCAATTTATTAGCCGACTCCTTCCCTAGAACTAGAGGAAGAGGCACGACAAAATTTGGTCGCTCTCTAGCTACCTGATACTCCGTATTTTGACATTTTTTTTGGTATTTTCTTTATCTCTCATGTTTTTTTTTATACTTTCTGTTCTTGGAGCCATTTGATGTGGTAATTATTGTGTGAGCATGGTGACATATTTGGGTCCTCTCGCACAATCTATCTGTATCATATTTTCTATTTAATATATTAGTCTTTGTGCTTTCTCAATATATATATATATATATATATATACAACAAGCATGGTACAATATTTCTATCAATAAATTGTATTTACAATCACTAGTGTCAACAATATATCTAAAGTAACAATAAACTCACAAGCAGCTCTCAACTGTAACCAATAGCCTCTGCTCAACTTTACTCTTATCCTTTCTTGAAATAACACATGAATAAAATAAGGGTAAGTAACTACAACTTAGCAAGCTACTTGAGATCTACTACAATTTTTAATACTAAAGAAAAAAAAGGAAAATATTAGATATTTATTTTAAATGCGAACTAAAAGAACATGACAATAGATTACGTGTTGTTCCTATTAAATACGGTGTCAGTACGAGAACTAGTATTCATTTTAGGCCTATGTTGCGCAACACTATAAGCAATACAATAGAAAACATTAAATCAAATAACTTGAAATCATTAATTGTTTTTTTTAGTAATATTTGTCAAATCTTGTACAATGGTCAAGGACATCCTAAATCTATAAATAAGAGGTCAGAAGCTTAACAAAGAAAGAATTAGAAATCACTTCCCAAATTAGGCTCGTCTCTCTCTCTCCCTCACCCCCTTCGTCCCTGCCCCCTCTCTCTCAATCCTATGCTCATCTCATGTGTTTCAGCTTAAATAGTGTTTACATGGGCAATTCCAGATCCAGATGTTGATGATGTGTCAAACTTTGTATATCTTATTTGATTTCTTTATTTCATCCGAGCAGCGCAGGGAAGCATATATCATGCATACATTTCCATTTTTATAAACCTAGACCTGCCTAACAACTGCATTACACCTGACATCTTTTCGACCACCATATTCGCTAAAATGAACCGATGTGAATAATAGTTTGTACCAGGCGGCTTGTTCATGTCTTATTATATTTAGCAGGCTCATTATTTTAATTTCGTACTGGACTAGAGTGTTTTTGTTTGATTGTGGTATACGTTGAACCTGCATCTATTTGCATTCTCTTTAAATGAACAGCACAGTCCATTTTGTACCTTGGGCAAAAGCTTCATAAACTGGAAACTTGATGCCGTTGTAGCTTGTGCAAAAGCTTCTTAGATTGTTGACTTGATGTTTGTGTCTGACTCTGACAGTGGTTTTTTGTTTGGACAGCTGTTTAATCGCTAGGAATCTTCTAAGTGGACTTAAAACTTGCTTGGAGGTTTATCGCCACTTGAACTATATTGAAAATAAAGCAATGCATCGTGCTGCTGATGGTTCTCATTCTCTAGTTGAAGGACATGCCAAGGTCGAATTCAATAATCTGGAAAAATTTTCCTTCTTTTGGCGTACATCTTTCTCTAAATTTCTTCTTTTGTGTTGATGGTTTCAGAGCATTGATGTACGTGCAAGGTCAAGGTTTGTGAGAAGACGGGGTAGAGTTCGTCGCTTGAAGTATACTTGGAAGTCTGCTGGTTACCATTCCATCAGAAAAAGGATTTCAGAGAGGAAAGATCAGCCCTGTCGGCAGTATAACCCTTGTGGTTGTCAATCTGCCTGTGGGAAACAGTGCCCCTGCATTTTGAACGGAACATGCTGTGAAAAATACTGCGGGTAAGTTTGTCCCTGCTCTTTCATTTTTGGAAGATAAAAGTAGGGTCTTTGGCCATTGCACTTCACTTTTCCCTAAACGAACCCCAAAATCCGCTATATGGCATAGAGGTTTTGATCGACCTTCTTTTGCATTGGTAGAAAAAATGTTTGGGTGGAATTGAAGAATGTTTGCAGTGGCTACCCACTGCAGCACTCCTGCATTCTAAGAAGGAAAGTTGGTTTGCAATTGGTGCATCTATTTTTGGAAGCCATTTTTGCAACTTTTAAAGGTTGTTGTATCCACATAAGGTCTACCCAAATGAGAGGCGCTTGTGATATGATAAAAGGGATCTAATATCTACTTAGCTGCAAGGTTGAAGAGAAAATTGCGTAAGAATCTGAGCAAGGTTCTTTAAGCTAAATTTGACAAAGTGCCTTGATCCTCTATAAGCTATTATCTATTTTATCATATCAAATTAAATTTATAGTCTCAGTCAATTTATAAAAGGCTGTTAAAATTGTTAAACTGCATCTTTTCCCGGCTAAAAAACAACCCATCTTTTATTCAGAAACAGTTGGTTTGTACCTTTGTTAAATATTGCACGTCGCAAATCATAATACTCAGGCTATCTATTTTTTTTATTTTAATACTGTAAAAATGGACTTTATATAACTTCTAATGTTGTCAACTAGGTGCCCAAAGATTTGCAAGAATCGTTTCCGAGGATGCCATTGTGCTAAAAGCCAATGTCGCAGTCGCCAATGTCCTTGCTTTGCTGCTGATAGAGAATGTGATCCCGATGTTTGTAGAAATTGCTGGGTCGGGTATGTATTTGACTTATCTTTTGATCATGTAGAAGCTCCCATATTTTAGGACTATTTAAGATTTAACAATCAAGTTGGGCTTATCTTTTGGCTAAAAATATCATATATTAGCGTTAATTGAATTACTTATGCAGATGTGGTGATGGTAGTTTCGGTGGGCCTGTACAGCTTGGCGACAATTATGAGTGCAGGAATATGAAGCTTCTCCTAAAGCAACAACAAAGGGTATGGGGAATCACCATTTGTTGTTGATTAATTTGTTATTTCCCTACTCTATTTTGAGTGATACATTTGATAAATGCCACATGATAAGTCCTACCATTCCTGCTCTATATTAATTGCATGAATTAATTAACAACTTTGAAAGAATATTTTTGACAAAGGTATATTTATATATTGTAATCTCTGTATATTTGAGACACTTGAGATGAGGAAAGCTATGGTTACCATTCAAGTTTCATAGATTTTACAACTCAAAAGCCATCTAATGTTGGTAAATTGGATCCATTGGTGCATCCAAAATAACAGAACTATATCATTCCTCACGCATTCAAATTTTCTTATATTTATCAAAATTAAACTTGAAATATGAGCCAAAACAATTTCTTTAATTAAGAGTATTGTTTTGTTAGCTAGAGAGATAATTAACTTTGTTGGTTTGTGCTCTTTGTAAGTCTCGACCTTGAATCTAGATAAACCCCGGTTTAAATCTTAAGATGGTTGTATTTAAAATAAATTTAATCTATCTGAAAGTAAACTACTCCAAAGTCCTCTTTTATTTACATATTGAGAACCCTCAGTTAATGGGTTAGCTTTTCCCAAGCAATCACGTTTAAAGTTATGGATAAAGTTAGAATGAATGCTCACAAGTTTAATCTCAAAAATTCAGGTATTAATTTAATTTTAATATTTTTTGATTTGATATTTTATCATGCATCATCAACTAACTTTTTGGTCTTTTTTTTTTTTTTTGTGCATATCCTCCTTTGATATTCATATTAAAATAATTTTCTTCACTTTCAAAAAACCATACTAATTATTTGCAAGAAGTTATGTTGAGTGTTCTAGTATAATGCCTACTATAAAGATGCGGGAGCTTCCCCGGTCGCTGGACGCGGTACTGTAGCTGCGATAATAGTGTTCTAGTATAATGCCTACTATGAAGATGCAGGAGCTTCCCCGATCACGGGAAGCGGTACTGTAGCTGCGATAATACTGTCCCCCAACCCTTCTCCTCTATCCTTTTTCTTTTCCCTCTCTATTTCTTTTCTTTTTCATGATTCTCCTATTTTATTTCCTACCTATTCTATGCCTGCCTTTTCTATTTCTTTACTTTCCTAAGCATTACCTATTCTATTTACAAATTCTCATTATATGTTGAGTGCTTTAGGAGACAGTTTTTGATGTGTAGATTTTTGCGTGCTTCTTTTGGGCCGTTTTTCCCCTTCGAGGGCTGTACTTGACGACGAGAAGGTGTTCCGGCTGTAACTCATTCGAGGTGGCAACTGTCTCCAAGGTTCAGGTGGTGCTCCGTATGTAGCTAAACCCCGACGAGACATTTAGCCTTCTGCAGCCACTCTGCCCCGCTTCTAGCCGTCTCCAAGCCACACCCTCCCTTCAGGCTGCTTTCCGCTAACCTCAGCTTTCCTGTTCTTCCCTGTTGCAGCCTGTCTTGCCCTCATCTCCTTCTGCCCCATCCGCCAATTGCTCATCCAGCCTTTACCCTTCCTCCCGACACCTGCTCTCAGCCAACAGCAGGTTTACGTCACCTACTCATCCTATTCCTCCCCTGCCGGTGCTGGTTTGCTGTTCAACACCTCCTGCTGTTGCCACTATCCCTCCCAACCTTTCATGCTGCTATCACAGCCCCCTCCCACACCGTAACCTGCTTTCATACTTACCCGCGCTCAGCTGCTGCCGCATGCCACGGGCGGTCATTCTACCTGCTGTCCAGCTGCCCTCGCTGTCGCCCTAGTGTGTCTTTTTATGTTTAATATTGTTTATTTCTTGTTTTAACGAGTCGTTGTTAGAACCAATTTCAATTTCAACAATAATATTTCTATTCTTATTGGGGTTTGGGTTTCTTCCGGTACCATAAGATAGTGTTTATCAAGGATATGCATGTTAGTATGCCGAACATTTTTAAGTGGTGTAATAGTTTTGCCTAGATCTTTATGAATATCAGTCGAGATATTCATTAGAGTTGAGTGTTTCCAAGCCAAGCAATTAATGTGTATCTTTTAATTTACAAGTTTCAAAAAAGTAAAAAGGGGCCTAAAAAAAACAATCCAAAAATTTTTTAAGTTTATTTATTTTTTTCTTAGTATATCAACGAATTGCTTAGGTGCAGCCTTTTAAACTTAGATTTAAAATGCCAATCTTCTTACATACAGGTACTACTAGGCAGATCAGATGTTTCTGGCTGGGGTGCTTTCCTAAAGGTAATTCACTATAACCTCCCACCTGAACTTTTGAATCATAAGCTTCACCAACCAACAACAATCTCGGAATCCTTTGACAGAATAGTGTTGGCAAACATGAGTATCTTGGTGAATACACCGGCGAACTGATCTCTCATAGGGAAGCCGATAAGCGGGGAAAGATTTATGACCGTGAAAACTCCTCCTTTCTCTTCAACTTGAATGATCAGGCATGCAGTCCCATACCTAGAATATTAATGGCTTGTTTGGGATCAGTTTTAATTTGTTTTATTTTTTATTTTTTATTTTAAAATCATATTTGTTTTGTGCATTTTTACCACTTTGATGTTTTGTTTTTAAAAACAAATTTGTTCATTTTAGAAACACTTGAAACAACTAAAATCTGTTTTGAGTATTTATTTTAAAATAACTAAACATGTTATAACATATCAAACATGATTGATTTCAAGTAAAAACATAGATAAAATAAAAATTGATCCCAAACGCCCCCAAGTTAACCTGTAGTGCGATCGATAGAACTTCTGATTTAATTCTATCAATGCAGTTCGTTCTCGATGCTTACCGAAAGGGTGATAAGTTGAAGTTCGCCAATCATTCGCCCGATCCAAATTGCTATGCTAAGGTAATCATGGTAGCAGGTGATCATAGAGTAGGCATATTTGCTAAGGAACGAATCAGCGCCGGAGAGGAGCTGTTCTACGACTACCGTTATGAGCCAGACCGAGCTCCCGCATGGGCGAGGAAGCCTGAAACTTCTGGTTCTAAGAAGGAAGATGCGGGTCCTTCCACTGGCCGCGCTAAGAAACTTGCTTGATTCCATTCTAACCCAGGTTTTTTATTTTATTTTATTTTATTTTACTCATTTTGGTTCATTTAATTCTTATTGATTAACATTTCAGATGCATTATTTTTTGTAGAGGCTAGAGGTGTTATAGAAACTAATCACCCATAGCTTTCTTTGCTATTTTTGATTCAAATTATTAATGTATAACCTTTTTATATGCCTTCTTTAGCATATCACTCTGTAGACTTTCTTTGGTCTGTTGAATACTGCATTTAGCTGTTAATCTTTAAAATTGCTGCACTTTAATATTAGACATTGCACTTTTTTATTGGTGATTTCTGGAAATTTTATAAATATATAGACTCCAAAAGTCTGTAGGATATGATTTATAATGATGTTGATAGAGTTGAAATTGAAGATTTTAGCAATAAACTACGTCCTTATCAACAAAAAATTTTCTATGCGCACTCTTGACGTAGCTCTACGTGCAGCCGAAGTTATTTTTGAGTTATTTTCAGATTATTTTTAGGTTATTTTCAATAATACTGAAATAACTCAGAAATAACCCAAAAATAAAGACCGCGGGTTATTTCTGGGTTATTTCAGGATTATTGAAAATAACCAGAAAATAACTCAGAAATAACCTACTCCGCACGTAGAGTTACGTCAGGAGTACGGACATAAAATGCTCTCCCTTATCAATCAGATAGGCAGGCCCACATAAGTTGCCATCCATAGTTATTATAGTAAGATGGGTATCTTTCGGTTTTCTAGAACAACCAACAAATTCAACTGCTACGGATTTGTTCATACACAAAATGAATTAGGCTTTGCAAATTTTATTATATTTTATTTATTTATTTATATTGTATTGCAAAATGTTGCATTTTATTTGTTAATTTCACTTTTTTTTTTTAATTCACTTGGTCTAACAATTTTTTTCTGAAGAATTAATAAAAAAAATTGCATCAAGGGTGTTTATTTTTTCCTGCCATTTTATATCCTCCTGTCAGCATCATTTTCATGTCAATTTTTTTTTTATCATTATTATTTTTAAATAAATACTATGTCACGAACCTGCCCCCGGGATTTGAAATTAACCAAAATGGGAATAGACGGTCGGACGGTGAGAAATTATTTTTCGTTAGTCATTAACCATTTAACTGATGAAATAGTCATTAATTAAATTAAATTAGAACAGTAAAATTACATCTATCGCTTAGTTTAAAATAAATATGAACTAAACAAGCATGTGATTACTGATACTCATGAACTATAGTAATACAAGATAAAAGAAAATAAAATGCATGCGAGTCAAATTTTTAATAAATCAATAAAAATATTTAATGTTATTCAAAGATTTTTACAATATCAATAGCATATTAATGTTCTTATTATCCATTTGTGTTCACATTTATATTATGTTGTATTTCTTTATCTTCTATCAGATTCTCTTCCTCCATTATTTTGGGTGTATTACTATGTCTGAATGGATAATAATTATTTTATAATTATTAATTTTTTTTATAATTATGCTATTGACTATTTCATCAATATTCAATTAATTAATCCTAAAACTTGGACTCTGATACCACTTTTGTCATGACCCAACCTGGGACCTGAAATTAATCAAGATGGGAACAGACTGCGGATGGTTGGACAGTGAGAAATAAATTTTCTATGATTACTTACTATTTAACAGAGGAAAGTGTCACTAATTAAAATAAATTAGAATAGTAAAATTACATTTACCTTTCTACACAAAAGTGAGACAATCGACTTCTCTATTGTTCGCTTCCTATTTTCGATTCCTCGTTTCCCATCTCTTATGTTCGACTGCCAAACTCTCCGCATTATTTCCTTCAGCTTTTCATTTCTTCTCCTCCATATCGAAAACGAAATTTCACATGCTAAGAGTTCTTTAATTCATCATCAAATTTTGATTATATAATATTGCTGATTTTTTTCCTTAAAAGAAAAGTTCAATCCTTTCAATCTCTAGAATTGTATAAGATACACATTGGAGTGCTCCTTAGAGCCAAGCTGATTCATGAGTCAGCTTTGGGTCGACATGATAAGTGGCTTGTGAATTGAGTTTGTTGAGCTAACAAATCAAGCTCAAGCTAGTCCTGGCTCGACTCATTATCTCATGAGCCAATTCGCTTAAAGACTAATTAATAAAATATATACTTACATATATTAAAATTTAAAAAAATATATTTAAATTATTTGAAATATTTATAAACTGATAGTTTACATTTTATATCAAATGATTTCTTATTATATATCTCATATATAATCATTATATATATCATTTAATTATAATATTAATTTAAATTATTAATTTTTTTTCTCTCTTTCATGTAAAGTAAGTGGGCTCGTGGACTGGCTTGAACTCGTAAAATTAAGCTCAACCTCTAGCTCAAACTCAATTAAATTAATCAGACTCAACTTCAAGCCGATGGTGGCTTAAAATCGACTCAATTCAACTCATTTACACCCTTATGCTCTAATCGTTCAACTCTACCCTTCAACTCGCCCTCATCACTCTTTCAAAAGCCTCTCTTCTTTTTCATATTTTTATTTACTTTATAATTGGGTTTAATTTTATTTTTTATTTATTATTTAGAGTCTTTGAGCCAATTAGTGTTTCATTTCTTTCTCGCCCTGATTATTATATGGTGCATTGTGAAGCGAGGCAGATTGTCAGGATTGGGTATAATTATTGGATCCTAAATTGCATGATTTTTTGCTTAAACATCAAATGACTATATTTTAAAATATGATAAATAACCTGTAATTAAATATATGAGTTCTTGGGGAGTTTTTCATGTATTTTATGTCATTAATTGATGAAATATATAAGTATTTTTAGGATTTTAAAATGAAATTCATATATTAATCGATATAGTTTATATTCTTATATGCTTCATGAATATTTAAATTAAAAAATTCTTTTTCATATAAACAAATAAATTTTCTTAATAATGTGATCAGATCAAAGGAGTAAATGCCGATGCATATTATNATATATATATATATATATATATATATATATATATATATATATATATATATATATATATATATATATATATATATATATATATATATATAAGGATGCCCAAGCTTTTTTAGGTTTATTTCTACCTTTCTTTACATAGGTTAAACTAAAGCATCTATTGTGATATTTCCTACATTTTCTATGATATTGGTATCATTTTATGCTTTATGTGGTATTTATTTTTTTAATGCAATATACATGTAAGAAGGAAACATGGGGAGCATAGGAGAAAAGTAAATTTTAAGTCTTGCATCGGTGCCTAGACACCCAAGAATTTGTCATAATGCAGAGCAGTTCAAAAGCTGTAGCTCAGAACAAACGCCCCTGTGCCTAGGAGCAACCCCCCGTTGCCTATTCCTGTAACATGATCCAGACTTCCTCTTCGTGCCAACAAACCAGGCAGGTTGAAATGCGATAATTCATGCTGGCTCCTAGGCGCCCAACAACTACTTTAAGTTGTTTTGACGGTTTAGAGATTAATTTGGGTTAAATACATGATATTTGATGGGGTGGAGGCTGATTCTCATTTTTTTCTTACTTAAGTGCAATGTGAGAAATGGGAGACAGATCATGGGTGTGTATTCTGTGTGAGACTTTGCAAGAAAAGAGAGGGAGAGAAGAGTTCTTGTAGTTAGGAGAACGAAGCAAAGTGAGTCTTCACTGTAAGAGGAAAGATTGTGGTGGAACAAAGATGATACTTATGAGGTTTGATTGTTCTTCATTTTAAACACTTTTTAATTTAGATTTCAATGAATGTTTTTTTGTTTTCTTCTCAAATGTTTAGTAACTAAGTTCTTCATGCTTCTTTAACTTAGTAATTTAATGATTGAACTTCTCTCCATTTGATTTTCCTAAGACACGTGATGAGTTTATTGCATGTTGGTGTCTTATCTTTTTAATCGTGATTTTTCTTTTGTTCTGGCAAATTAAAATGTTAAAATCACTTGTGATTTAGAGCTACCGATCATAGGCTAGATGAATAAGTAAGATAACACTCAGTCACTTAGTAAATAAGAATATTATCAGTAGGAGCTTGCAATTGTATAGGAGACTAGAGGTTCCTGAGAGACTTTGTAGGGTTAAGCAAACTTAAACAAAATATGAGACTCCAGTGTTTATTATGTTTTGAAATAGAGTAAGAAGTAATTTCCCATGTTTGTCAACTTTAGGTAGGAGAAACTCATTGAAAGAAGATTAAGGATTCACGCGATCCAATTCAAACAAACATATCTCTTACTCAGAATGCCAAAACACTTTGAATAGCTTTCAAAATAT